>PVJL010006864.1:0-85775 GCA_004026885.1 Lyroderma lyra | reverse complement strand
GCTGAGAGTCTCGAGGGTCCGGCCGCCCCTTGCTGTGAGCCCCATCACCCCGTAATTCTTGTAAACCGTTTGGCAGTCCTGCCCCTTCTCTCAGCAAGACTTAATAACAGTGATCTTCAATAAAGTCTCGTAATACTGGGTCATCATTATTTGGATAATGTGTGCTATTAAGAATTATCACAAATAATTGAAACTAAACTACACTTGTAAAAATAAAGGAACAAAGTACATATTGTGGGGTGGCTGTGCGGGGTGAATCAGGACAGGATGCCGCGAGTGGAACGGGAAACTGGCCGTCAAGAACAGTTTCACTCGCCTGTTGCAAGAAGTAGTTTTGGTTTGTTGAACTTGGCTTTGATTTATACCCACGGATATTTAAACATAATATTATGACATTTTAAACAGCTCTTAGTAATCTTGTGCCCTTACGCAGAACATTCTGGCTGATAGACATTATTCAGTTTCCTAAGAATGACAGTATGGAAGTGGATGGCAGTGGTGAGGGAAATAAAAAGGCGATCTGAGTAATCAGGAGATGAACACAACAGGTTCTTGGACTACAAGCCAAGGGGCCTGGGAACACGGCCCTGGGACGTCCCATTTCACCAGTAATATTATCATGGCCACCGTGCATTGAGTGCTACCCCAGTGCCATTTTGTTGTTGTGGAAACAGGTATGGAAGAGAGGGCTTCCCTGGGTCACAGAGTCATTGGCGCAGGTGAGACGTGAACACAGAGAGGTCTGAGCCACCTCTGCAGTAAACCAGCAGCGCTGTGAAGTGAAAATCCAGCCTCCGGTAGGCTGGGGGCTCTGTGCAGTGGGGGTGGGGCTGCCCGTCTCTCTCCTGCACATCTCATGCCCTGACCCTCCCTGCCACACTCAAATTTTCATTTCCCAGCAAGGAAACTAGATGTCCTCCTAAGTTTTTTTCTGGAGTACCTCCTTGCTGCTGCCATGCCGATTCCAGAGACAGGCGCTCCTACTGCCTCTTGGATAGGGACAGCCCTCAATTAAGGGTTAGAGAAGGGAGAGAGATGCAACTCCAGGCCAGTGCTGCCTGTCAGCTGGGCTTAGCCACCCTATAAGAGCTCAAGGAGAAAACGGGCTAAAGCTCTGTTGATGACACAGGGACAGGGATTTGCAGAAGTGATCACTGCTGTCATCAGCCAGAGTAGAAAGCGTTTTAGTTTACTCAAGTCCCCATTGTCCCCAAAGCTCTATTTCAAAAATACTCACACGGGGGACTAGGACTGGCCCTGTCAAGATACTAGGAAAGAGGCTGAAGGCCTGAGGTGGTGCTCAAACCAGATTTCTTTGGGGAGAGGCTGACAGAGAAGGAGAATAACTTTATGTGTACCCTGCAGCTCACCAAGTTCACTACTCACTGCTGGGGAGGATTGCTAAGCTCCTTAGGGGTGGGTGCAGAGGTGGGGAGGTGGGGAGCAGGGTATTACAGTAGACCCTGGAGGTTTCCTTTCTTCTTTTAAAGTAATGCAGAAAGTTAGATAAATAGCTACATACTCCCAGAACTGATTGGCGCCTGCCCAACATTCCCATGCTCAAGACACCATGATTTACTCTGGCTGAGGTGGCATCAACAAGTAAAGGTCAGCGTCTTCCTAGCTTGATCGTGGAATGCCCGGCCCTACAACACTGGCTGCTCACACTCCTTCATTTCCCAGACTGCAGGGCATCTTATGGATGCTTTACAGCTGGAGCTAATGTTAACTCAAAGGGTATTTTTGTATTTTCCTAATAAATCCTCAACGCTTTCTACCTGTCCAGTTACCATCGGGAGTCCCTACCCTTCTTCTTGCATGATTTGTCAGTAAGATCTGCAGAAGCATCTTGTTTTCCTTTTATGAATTAACTCATCCTTCTCCAGTCCCTAAATACCTTGTACCGCATTGCCAGCCTTCGGCCATCAGTTTTACCTGGACTCTGCCATCAGCTGCCCGCTTTCGACTCTCTCTCGGTGTGCCTGCCTTCTCAGAGCCCGTTCGCAGGCTCTCGGTGTCTTCCCTCAGTACGTGGCGCTTCCATTGCGGGCACGGCTTCTATGCGTTTGACTCAACGTGGTCACCGTTTCTCACCCAGGTCTCACGCTTCCCTTCCCGTGAGATCGTGCCTAGCACGCTGGCTTCCTAAAATCCCATTCTTTATTTAAAAACAGTTCAATAAATAAACAGAATGGGATAAGAGAAAGCTCTCCTTTCTAGCAGAGTTCTGACTCATGAATGTGGCAGAATGATGGAAATAGAAAATTACCATTTGGCAAAAACCATAGTAATAGTGGTTGTAGGCAAAGATCATGGGTGGAGGATAAAATCAGTGGGACAAGTATGAGAAACAGGATATTTGCACAGTCTCAAAGTGTCTTCTCATAAGAAGCTTATGAATTGCAAAGGGAAAATAGTAACCTCTCAGTGAAGAAATCTGTCAGATACAACCATACCCAAATGATCAAAGCTAACACCACCCATCATGAGACACAGTGACATCAGGTGCCCGAGAAGGGCACACCGGCACTTTTGTGAAACTCGTATCCCAAAAACCATAACCCAAAATTTATCAAGAAGATACATCAGACAAATTCAAATTGAGGGACATTCTGCAAAATAACTGCCCAGAACTCTTTAAAAATGTCAAGGTCACTAAATACAAAGAAAGACTGAGGCAAGTTAATTCAGATTAGAAGTGAGTAAAGAAACATTACAACTAAATTCCATGTGTGATCCTGAATTTGCTGTTAGGTCAGATAATGGCCCACAGTGGGACAATTGGTGAAATTTGAATAAGGTCTACAGACCAGTTAAGAGTATGTAACATTGTTACATTTTCTGGCTTTGATGATTGTTCTGTGGTTATGCAAGATGGTAACATTTGAAGAGTATGGGTAAAAGGTATATGGGAATTTTCTTACTGTATTTGCAGCTTTTTTGAAAATCAAAAATTATTTAAAAATTAGAGATTAAACATCTTAAAAACCTTACTCTAACAACCAATTTAATGCTTACCTCTCTAAACCTGCTATATAAACTTCAGGCAGTCAAATCACACACACAACCACCTTGGCAGAGTGTAAGTTTGGGCTTGGTAGTGAGTGAAGAACTAGTAGGTCAACAAACATTAACTGAGCATTTACTGTGCCCCAGCGATGACACTAGGTACTGAGACTTCCTGGTTGGGCGCCATGCCTGTATTTAGTTACACTCAGATGCCTTGTTTCCCCACTTACATGGAAAGCTCCTAGAAGACCAATTTAATATTTGTTCTTATAATACTTTCCCACAAGATACCTGCCACTTATGTAGCAACCCCTTGGCCAAATTATATTTAGTAATTAGATGAATATTTCTGTTACTCCTTCTCTGTGAGCCAGCATGGATCGTTGGTTACTGATCAATCCCATGGTCCACTTAAAGGCAGGCTCTACCTATACCTCTGCCTTTTGGTATCAAACTGCCCTGGCTATTTCTCAGTATCATAAGGCATGCCTCTTCCTTCTGTCCTCTCCTTCTGTGGAGACACATTGTTGTCCCTGCAATATCAGGGCCTGTGGAGAAATTCCAATGAAAAGACACACTCGCTCCGTGACATTCAGCAAATCGCTTGACCTTTTTGTGCCTCCTTTGCTCTGCCTCTAGAATGGGAACCTTGATAATGTTTTGTCTAGGGCTCTGACATCCTTCTCCCCAAGTCCAAGTGCAAATTATACCTGATTAAGAGTGAGGGTAAGCCCAGCTGCTGGAGTAAGTCTGCTCCTGGGGAGTGGCCGCCTGCTTCCACCTTAGTCGGAGAAAGCTTCTCGTGCCAGCGAGACTTTGAGTCACGCTTTCTCCCGGGGAAATCGTAGCTGGTGAAAGGCTGGTTTCCTCCAGGGCAACTTTATCTGGAGAGTACCCAGAATCATGTCTCCGATCCCTACCTCATCAAGTCCTCTCTCTCTCAGAGGATCAAAATGATCAGGACAGAGTAGAGTATATATATATGCCTTTAGCAGCTTTACAGAAGTCTGAAAAACATAAATAGGAATAAAGAAACTGTTAGTTTTGAACAACACTGGCATAATTTGGTCCTCTTACAGATTCAATTGGAAAGAAAAGATGGGTCATTTTAGGGATATTTGGGGCAGTCCTCCTCACTCCTGTCCTTCTTTCCTAGTCCCTAGCTTGTCCCTGTTTGCAGGAAAGCCAGTCTGTTGACTGCACACCTGCAGCACCCCAGCCGGAGTTCTGAGTGGCATTTCAGCACCTCTGTCATTGTTTATACTAAAGGGCTCGGCGTGGACATACTCGTATAAATCTGCTACTTTGTCTAAGATGATCTCCAGAACTATCTGACATTGGCAGTTTAGGAAGAGTTAAGTGGTGTCCTAACCGAGAGATTGGTATAGAAATGCACATCCAAAGCGAATAGGGAAGGATTTGGACTGAAGAAGTGTTCACGTTTTAGAACAGCTTATGAGCTGCTGTGCTTACGAAAACTGCAGCAAGAGATGCACTGGGACTCAAATCAGCCAGAAGACACCAGGCAAGCATGCATAAAATAATCGCATTGTCGCCGCGTACCCGAGTTCAAAGCAGGCGGGGGCACAGTGCTATTGTGGGGAAGAGGTCTGCAACCATTCCGAACACACATTCAAAGATGAGTGTTTCTGGAGATGTAACAGAAAAGGGAAAATTCAAAGATTTTGTTACCCAAGGAAGGGCACAGAGAGAGGATTCCCTAAGGACTGGAGACTAAATAAAAATATGCATGCTGTGGCTGTCGATAATAGAGACTCAGGCTGTGAGAGTGGGCTAGCCAGTTTAGAGATACAGTGTTCAGCATATTCAGTATGGGCAAGAGTGATAGAAAAATAATCTGGTTAACACCCCGGGTGGAGGCCGAGATGCTACAGATGCAGCTGGTTACAGGATCAGCAGTGTCCGTCATCTTACGGCAGGGACGTGGAATATCCTTCAAAAGTGTAAAATTGATGGAGACAGACTTGCTCAACATGCATAATTAAGGGAAGAATAAGAGAGAATCTCCTTAAGTAACTGTAAAAAAAAAAAATCAGCACCTAGCATCAGATATATGCCTGGTAGAATGCAAGCTCCAAATATTTAGTTCCCGTGAAGAACTCCTTAAAATTCAGCTAAGCTAGCACTATTTTAGCATAATTCACCCACCCCCATTGACCAGTAGGCCAATAGCTGGACAGCTAAGCAGCTTTTGAACATGAACCTGAAATATCCCAGAGAGTAGAAGCAGGAGTTTAAGCTGACTGTAAATAAACATGGTTCTGTCAGGCTCAGATGGTCTATTATGCCATCTGGTCAGAAATAAACATTTTAAAAAATGACTTGAAGACTTAAAAGTCTCTTTGAACGGTCTCATGGGAAATGGAGAGTTGAACTTCTTCATTCTGCTAATAAAGCTCGATCACGTTATCATTTGTGTCTGAGATGATCTTGGAACTTTTAAATGGAAAATTGGAAGCTCAGAGTGACCCCCAGACTGGTTTCTTGGCCGAAGTAGGGTGGGTAGTGGGGACGGGCCCTGGGAGGTGTAGGTGCATTCACTCGGCCCTCGCTACTGCTTTGGAGTAGTCAGGGCATTTCTCTGCACCTCAGGTGCCTTCTGTCTCCATCGGCAAATTGAAGCAAACACCAAGCGATTCTTCCCTCCTCCTGCTGGTGACGTGAAGTCCCAAAAAAAGGACAACACGTGTGGCAGTGTTCTGTAAGTTGCAAAACACACTATAAATGAAGGGCTCTCATGAGAACATCCTGTTAGGTTGGCAGAAAACTCTTAGCTTCAGATGGATGTTCAGAAAAGAAGAACGTGGTTGTGGAAGTGTAGACAAAGTGCAGCTCACCACCTGTGCTTAAGAACCAACCTGCAAAGTCACCCTCACTGTGACACAGCTGCGCACAGCAGGTCCGGAGGGAGGAAACGTCATCGGCAAGAAAACTTTAGAAGGACATAAATATTTCAATACTTACTTTTATGTCTCTAATGCCTTATAAATGTAAGTGAATCATTCAATATTGCATCTGCCTTACTTTCCAAATTACCTTAGATATTTGATTCCTCATAACAAACTGTTCGTTCTATATATTGAACATCTCCACAGTGGATTATTTCAATTTGGTTGATTCCAACCTCCTCAGGCAAAGGTAACAACAAAAGAAGTTTTATGGAGCTCAGCATTCATTGTGGGAGGGCTGTGATGTCACCGTCGGCGCCGTCAAGCTAAGAACTTCCCACACCAGTACCCTTTGCCCACGTTCCAGATTCATTTGTATTTTTCCGGAGTGTAGTAATTAAATTAAATTGCAAAGACCCCTTCTGTTCCAAGAATGCTCCTTGACATTCATAAAATGCTTAACTCTTTTGAAAGTTACAGGAAGCGATTACAAAGGGAATTTAGTCAGTAGCTACGGGGTTGTATAGGAGGTGCAGTTGGTACGTCGCCGGAAAGGACCCGGATGTCCCCCTCCTGGCCGAGTTCCCTGGCCTGCGGGCCTCGCCTGCGACGCCGGGCTCACACACACACAGCCGGGCCTTCAAGTACCCGCTCGGGGCAGGAGCCACGCTGACAGATATCTATAGATAGAAGGGTAAATGATCATTTTGACCCATTTCTATACCATTAATTCAAGCAAAAAGAAAATCACACCAGAAGAAGGTGCTGAGGAATCGTTTCACTAACAATAATGAAATAATAGTCCTGTCTTGTTACTTTGCCACTGTAAGAATTGTTATTTAAAAATACACGAAGAGTCAATGGTTAATAGGAGTTCCCGCACGTATGTAACACCTTGCAGTGAATACGGTGACGTCACACAGCTACACAGACTCTCGGGCTGGAGGAGGACAGGCCTGGAGGAATGACTCAGACTCGAAACCTACCTCTCCCTCTACGTCGCCCTGTGGCTGCAGTGAGACGGGTACGTCTCTGACTCCAAGTTTCCTCATCTGGGAGAAGGAGATAATAACAGCCTTGGGGGGTCACTTTTGTGGATTTGATGGCCGGTGTTTCTAATACTTCCAGCACAGGTGTGAGTGCTTGAATGTTAATTTTCCTCTCCCTGTGTGAAAGCTGATGGGTTTGGACAGCCTTTGGGAGCTAAATTTGAATGAATCAATGGGGAAAACTCCCTTTGGAATTTCTTTGATTCCATTGACCAGAGGGATATTACAGTCCTAAAGCAAAGTATAGAGCTAGCACCTAGTAATAAATTATGAATTGCTTTTTCTTTCTCTAGCAGTGCAGCTAATGGTAGGCATTCATTGTAATGAATGCAATGGCTGCTCCATTGAGGAAGGATCTGGACCCTCAATGCTGGATCATGCCTGGAGCCAGCAGGTGCTCCATAAACGTGTGTTCTACAAATGAATGAATAAATGCCTCCCAACCTCTGCTACCTTTTCTTTCCCCTACTTTTATGGTCAGTTTTGAGCATTCCTAGAATTTACACCCATTAAAAATTTTTTTTTCATGGATTTTCCTACCTCCTTGCAAAAGGTTGAGAGAATTACTTCATCTAGACTAACAATGACCAGGTTTGTCATTTAATTTTCTGTAGATGTTCTCAGTGCAGAACAACTCTCTACAAATGAACATTCAGCAAGCCGCCTGGTCGCCTGCCCTCGGGAGCTTTGATTCATGGGACGCCCTGAGCAGAGTTTCCGGCACTATCCCCCAGGCGGACTTCATCCTCTACTCAATGCCACTTGCACAGTCCTTCCTTGATGGAGAACCCAAGTGCTTCTTGGTCCACGGGGTTAATGTTCAGACCAGCTTTCGATTCAGAAATGCTTCACCAGGAGAACACTGGGGCCTATTTTCCAAATTAACTCTAACAGTTACACTGCAAGTGACAGCTCCTTTAATTCCACTTCCTGTTTCCCAGTGTTAGATGTTAAATGCACTCATGCACATGGTTGTTTTTAAGACATATTTGAGGTACAAAGGGGGAAAAAATAACTCCTCTAGTAAAGGAATTAAGCCTCATGCCCAGAGTAGCAACCTCTTTATTGATTGTTTTAGTATTCCCAATAAACTGTTTTCTGATTCCTGCCACCCAATATCCAAATCAGAAAAAAATGACCTTGTAAACAACAAAACATAATGTTTTAAAAATCAAGAAAATATAGAATGATGGTAGGAAACCTTCAGTTTTTCCAGTGCTAATAGGGTATCTTCATCATTATGACACCAGTACAACTCAATCGACGTCAGGGATGACAGACTGAAGAATGTAAATCTGCATTTTTGTCATATGATGTAATACAATACGTGTCAGGCTATTTGTTAGTATTATAAAGGAGTTTTGCATTTATTAAGTATTCTGTTAACGTATACTGTCATAGGTCTGCACTTATAAATGTTGCTGCTTTCAGATTGAGAAAATGCCAACCTAATGGGCTCAGTCAGCTTCTTGACACTGCACCTACCTCTTGGTGAAAGGGTTCCTTTAAAAATCAACAGCTAAAAAATAAATTGGCTCAGGCATTTTGTAGAGCAAAGAACAGAAAAGGGTTGCTTTTTCCTTTCTTTTCCTGTGAGGTTTGCATGTAATTCAGTATTTTAAAATTGAAAGACATGCTCCCTCATGAACATGCTGAGATCTTGGCCTTTGGACATGTTGGAGAAAGCAAATAAAACTTTTTCTTAAAATGTGGGTGTATAAAATAGGAGTGAATATGTAGGCAAAAACGCTGTGTATACAAACCCGTAAGAATCTCCAACATTATGATCTATTAAGGGTTATGGTTTTAAATACGTTTGCAAGGTCATAGCTCCAGTTACTGAGCTGAAATCATTTTCAAGGCAGTACCTAGTGTTGATAATTTGTAGGATTCATAGTCTTGAAACCATCATTGACAGTGTAGTTCAGATGAGTTTTAAGGAAGATATTATGCCAGTTGGAGAAGTAATACACATATTTAAAATACATTAAGTATTTTTATGCAACCACTCATTGCTTGCAACAAAATAAAATGCTTTTAAAAACGGCCTGAACCATGACCAATTCTGCCTAGCAAGATGTCAGATGCTCAATAAATATCTAATGAATAAGTTTTCACTAACGTTGATTTACAAACAAAAATAAAACAACTTAAAATGAAGCTACAGTTTTTACACCTCCAAGGAAGTGGATATACACAAAGCAAATGAACTTGACCTGGAGCCCCGACCGTCCTGTAGGCTCATAGATCTATCTGTACCTAAGGCTGAAGAACTGAAAGGCGCTAAGCAAGACGTTTGCCTTCCTGCCTTCTCAGAATTGTGGCTGACCTGAAAAACACCCACCAGCTCAAGTTCAGAATTTCAGAGCAAGGGCTGGGTGCGAGATAGAATTTCAGCCTCTCGGCGTTGGCCGGTACCACCGAGTGTGGTGCCCTCCGCCCCAGGAGTCCTCCCCGATCCCGCGGCTTTGTGCAGACTCTTCTTAAGTTACTGGGAGCCAAGAGCGAAGGAGTATCGTTCGTGTCTCCCTCTGCCTCCTCCCCAGGGAAGCGAACGCTGAGGAGGCAATTCAGCGGGTGGGCGAATGCAGACGTGACAACTGGGTGCGTGCCGGGGCGGGGGCTCCGGCTCCGGGACCGCGGAGACGAGACACCTATGAACGGTCTCCAGATGCGCTACCGACTGCCCTCGGGCACACGGCGTCAGTGCACCGTCGGTCCCCGGCGCCACCCAGCGCCTCCGCTCGGTGGCCACTGGGCGCCCCGCCATGTTGTCCCCGCAGCCCTTCACTTCGTGGGGCTCGCCATTGGGAAGCGCTGTGTCATCAGTCTGCGAAGAGCGGCCACACGACAGCGCGCTCGGCCGCCCCGGCGCCCCCGTCTCGCCCGCGCAGCCCCCCGGGCGCCGGCAGAGCAGGCCGAGCGGCCACCGGGCGCAGGCCTCTGCCGTCTCCGGGCCCGGGCGCATCGCTAATGCGCGCGAGGGTGGACGCCGGCTCCGGGTCTGGAAGAGGGGGGCCCCGCTGCGCCTCCCCCACTTTCCGAGTGTGTCCTTGGGGTCTGGGAAGAGCTGGGAAAGAGACCTGTTGAAAACTCCTAACGCCGACCTGGAAGGCAATCCGACCGTAGGAGCAAAACCCTCTCTCCAATGTGGTGTTTTGAAATGTCCTAAACGCTGCAGTGCAGTAAGATGGTCGCTCCCTCAAATGGGCCAATAATTTCCAGCCCTCTCCCACAGAGTCCTCCAGCCGGGGATTTGAATGTAAAGCAATTCAAATAAGTAAAAACCACTTTATTGCTGTTCAAAAACTCGCATGCATTTATTCTGTTTAAAATTTGATATAGGGCATTTTTTGTATTCCCACTTATCGCTTGCCAAGAAATAATTAAGAATAGGAGCTCGAAGATTAATTTTAAATAAAAAATCTTCTCAAATGAAAATGTCAGGTCATAAAAATTCCTTTTAAATCATAACAGCATATAAATCTTTGAAATTAACCATGTAATTACAATGTCTATCAACTTTTACCTTGAGCTTTGAGCCTCTCTTTTTAATCTTCTATTCTTTTTTAATGAATAGCTATTTTGAAATTAAAAAGTACTGTTCATTACACATGCCCGCCATAATAGGGTTTTTATCATATTTGCTCTATGTAAAAATACTTGCTACTTTGTAATTATTCACACGCCGATCCTTCCCTATATTGAGTAGAAAATAAAAAATGAAATAGAAGTCAAAGGTGCTTTAGAGCTGAATGATTTACACAATTCATTAAGGACGGTGATTTTTCAGTTAGCATCAGATTAAATGGTTACTTACTCTCAAATAGCCCTTGGGGAGTTGAATTGCTGGGTAGCAAACAGATTAAAGTTTGCATTGAAAGAAAAATTGAATTCAGAGGTAATCAATAGCATAATAGGGGCAGTGAGTGGTGCCTGCTGCCTGAAATGAAATTACCATATTTTTAATCTTAATTTTCCACTCTGTTTATCTGACAGTGTGGATGTGCAATCCAAACAGATAATGAGAGAGTGGGATATTGACACTGCTGTCCTCTGGAGTGCTTGTTTTCAGTGATTAAATGCTGTGATCTGTGATTACTTTGTGCAAGGATGTCGGGGCTGCTGGCCAGAACCACGGGAGGGGCACTCACTCAGCAGCTGTAGCTCTCAGCGCTCCCAGGTCCTAATGTCTGAAATTCATTTTGCTCCAGCAATATTGAAAAATAAAGATTATATGTATACACACACACACACACACACACACACACACACACACATTCCAGCTGCACAAACTACAATAATTAATCCCATTATAATTGTCGTCCTGACTTAAAAATGTTTAATTAGACCAATATGTAGTGAACCCTCTCAGTAAGTTTTTTATTAATGAGCCAGCGAACTTGCTTCTCACAGGAAGATGTGAGTTATAGAAAGCAACATGCTGGGAAACTTGGAAGGGAAAGTGTATTATCTTTAGAGAGGCAGTAAAGAGAAGAAAACCAGGGGCATTGTTAAACGCGTCCAGCCCCAGTGGCTGCAAGTATATAACAAGCTGTCATAATTTTTTTAAAATGCAAATAGTCTTCTCTGGCTATTGGGATAAAGTCCTCTTAAATATTTAATTAAATGAATACCTCTAGCCAAATAACAGAAAATACCCAATCACAAAATTTTAAACTTATGTAAATCCTATATTCTCTAAATTCATTGTCTTTTGAAATTTAAATGCACCTTGTAGTTAGTATAGTTCTGACAAATACCCTATATTGAAAGCATTATTCCATTTTTGCAATGAGGAAATTTATAATGCTTCACATTAGACAACATGTTATGGGTGCATCATTTGAATTTGAATTCACTTAATCCTGCTGTGGGAATAGATTCGCAATAGGTGATGGCTATCTACCATCTACACCAACAACTCGCATTGTACAGCCTACTTTTGTTTCCACCGGGTGAAATCTGTGTGTGTTGGGAGAATCTGGCAATTATGCAGAGTTAATTTAGCCTCCCTTTGTACATGTGTGGGCCCAAATAAACAGACATGAAGAGAGAGAGTGATGAGCAGCACTGGCTGTCTGATAGTAGATGATTGCACAGCATTTATTTCTCCAAACTGGAGAGTAGTCACAACAAAAAGGTGATAGTGCCATGCCTCATTTAGTCGTCCTTAACCTGGGCCAGATGTACTGTCTTCAGTTCCTAACGCACCTAATAACTTTATTTTTTTCTCAGTCGTGTCTGATAGGCACAACTCTCTGGTGGAGGAAAGAGAGCATCAGGCTAAGTACTCAGGAAACGAGAATGCGAAAGAACTGTGGAGAGGGTGAAGGAGCCCACTACTGGCTGTGAATTCCAAACTGTTAACTTCCTGATGTGAGTCCCTCACACAAGTCCCTGACTTCTCCAGAGTCAAGTGGTTGAAATTGGAAAGTTATAATAAATTAGCATTTTAACCCTTGAATGGCCACTGGCAACTCTGCTCTTATAACAATTATTTACTGGGTAGAGAAACTGCGGAGGGCAATCTGCTGAGAAATCCTTGTTGATCGATGTGACTGCTGCTTACGTTTTGTATTTTTAAGCACGAGCTAAAGAAATTCTCTCGTGTCGCATAAACCTGCAGTGAGAATTGCACATCTCAGTTTTACCTCTTGCTTTAGAGATGCTATGTGCTGCGTTATTTTGTAAATTGCTCTAAAGAAAGGTGACATTAGATCTACACAATAAATGAATATAGTCACGTTCCAGTGAATCTTTATAGTAGTGCTAGAATGTGCTTAAAATTTTTTGCCTAGAGTCTTTTAAAAACATCACAAAAAGATCTATCAGGCAGATTAACAGTTTGGACTGATTCTTTCACATAGAGTTTTAGTACCATTTTGACAATTTATTCAGTATTCAGAAAAATCCATAAACCTGAATATAAACTATATGCAGTCCTGTCTTCATTACAACAAACTCATCCAATTTTTTGATAACTTGTATTGTGTCCCTTAAAAAATTTTTTTTTATCAATACTTAAACATGCTGATTCTTATAGCCATGGAATATGGCTGATACATATCCATTGACATGGAAAGTAGTCACAGTGCTATTTGAACTTTTTTCCCTCCATCTCTTGACTACCTCCATAATCCAACTGAAACCTAGGTTTTCTAAGGACACAAAAGCCTTCCTCTACCCCTATACCTGCAATCACCATTCGAAGTTTATTGAGCTTCGGAGCACACAAAGAGAGTGAGAAAATCCAAACCAATCTCTTTCCTTTCACTTCTAAATCCTGACATGGTCCATCACCTTTAAAAAATAGTGAGCTGGCCTTCCCCAAAAAGGAGAAAGGAAACAAACTCTAATGGAAAACAATAGAAGAAGGATAATCTAATCTCTAAATAAGGAGACATGTTTCTGAAGGCTTAAGAAGGGGGAGTGTCACACTGATGTCACCTTCTGAAAAATGCAAGCCCTCCAGGAGGTGAAGAGAGAAATATTAATGCCATTAGTCCATTGTCCGCAAATTCTCCCTAAATAGATGGGATTTGAGTGAAGGCCCTAGGTCACAAGGAGTGGAAGTATTCATGGAAAACAAATGCTGTGCTCCTGAGTGGCATTTAGTCCGTCCAACCATTAACAAGTCAGTCCTGGGAAACCTAAACGTTCCAATGAACCACACACACAAATGCGTAGCCATTAATCCTACAGGTGACCCAAGCCTTCCTGCCAATGCCTGTTTCTTGTGACGCAGTAAAGAAAGAAAATGAACTTACCACAGACTCCGGAAAGTCAAGTGCATTCTGGGGCACTGCTAGGTCAGCTAATGTCTCCTGTGTGTTTGTGTTAAGGAAACTAATTCCATAAGGGTTTCTCCAAGAAATGGTGGATCTACCGGACCTAGCATCACAGCACCAACTCTTTTATGAATTTTCTTCCACCTCTAGAAGCCAGAGGGTTTTTCAGTTAACCTTCGAAGTCTGTACTCCTCGTAGCGTTAGTCATAACCTTGGCAGCAAGAACTAGAAAATAAAGCTACCAATGATGCAAAAAGGTATGTAACAATTTATTTAGGATGAAGGTGAAGTGTAAACTGTGAACTTCTTAACACCTGCTTGGAGACACATCTGAGTTATTTGTTATTCTATCCCCGGTCTTTAACACAGTGCCTGGCACATGGTAGATGTTATTTGCTTAATGAATGAATGTACCGATATAGCAAGAATTTGAGAAATGGTCAGATTTGGTTTTAAGTATCATTAATAATCTAGACCTTAAATGCTTAAATTACAAAAGGCCAATATTCTCAGGGTTTGCAGCATTCCAGGGCTATACTCTATCCAAAAGTTCATGACTCTTCCAAATAACTCAGAAGATGGAAGCAGTAGCGTAGTGAGTGAGACAGCCTTGCACACAGGCACTCGGCTTAAGCAGCTCTTACCTACTCGGACAATTGATCACCGTACAGACACTGTTAGTTTCAACTGCTACCCACCGTATGCTTGGGCTCCACGCACGCACCATGTCATTATACTTCATATTTGTTCCGCCTACCCTTTGAGAAGATGAGACCCTTGAAGACAAGAACCAGATTCCATCTTTACTTCACCTTTCCTTGGCACAGGGAGACCTCGCTAAGTGTCTGTTGAATGAATTAAAATAAACCTGTGTGGTATGCTGACAAAATCTTATTCGGAGCTGCTCCTGGTTAAAAATAACTATAAACACCATCTCTATGAGAGTTCCAACCCAAATCCCACTTCTGTCTTAGTGTCCTCTTGGGAAGGTAGTTAATAATCAGGACCCCCTTTTCATCATCGATGGCTCCAGGTAGTTCATAGGTTTAAATTCTATGAATCCATGTTATTTTTCTTGAATATTTGGCCCTGGACTAGATTTGTTCGTGAAGTAAACATATTGGGAGGCTGCAGTAATTGTAGAGGAAAGTGGACTTTTACAAGTCACCATTTCATTTATTCCATGTAGAAAACCCTTGGGATGAAAGAAGAATTTTCCAAATTATAATTTCTTTTATCCCATATAGAAAACCAAATTTTCTTTAATAGAAAATGATTATAATATGTATCGTCATAAATGACTTTATATTTAAATGCCTGAAAACCTTTCTGTTTCATTTTGCCCTGACCAGACCCTTCCCACAACCATGAGGTCTGTGTGTGTGTCTTCTTTCAGCCAGAGCAAACCCACACACAGCCTCAGAGCAGAGCAGAGTCCGTTCTGCAGTTCACAGCGATGGGGACTGTGGTAGCCGGCACCTGGGACGACCTTCACATCTTTGCGTCATCCCCTTCGACACTGTACCAGAATTATTATATCTGTGTGATCCATAGAATACAGAGAGGTGGTCATGTGCCACCTCCTAGGTTAGGTTATAAAAGACTGTGACTTCATGGTTGGGCTCATCCTCTCTCTTCTCTTCTTTTTCTTCTCTCTCTCTCTCTTTCTCCACCGCCCCCCCTCATTTTCCCTAGGGAAAGCCAGTTGCCATGTTCTAAGGTATCCTATGGAGAGGCCCATTTGGCAATGAACAGCAGCTCTCAGTCCAACAGACCACAGGAGCTGGAGAAGCCAACTGTCACATCATAAAGACTGTCGGGAAATCTAGGACAAAGCCCACCAAGTGGAAAACTGAAATCCCTATGAATGGCCACCAATAACTCCATGAGTGAGCTTGGAAGCAGATCTTCCCCCGGTCAAGCCTTCAGATGAGACAGCAACCAGGTCAGCAGCTTGACTGCAGCTTCAAGAGAATGGATTCTTGAGCCAGAATCACCCATTTAATCTGCTCCCAGATTTCTGCCCACAAAAACAGTGAGATCATATGTATTTGTCGTTTCAAGGTGCCAAGTTTGGGTGTAATTTGTTACACAGCAAGACCAGGTATCAAAATGCAGATACCAAGGGTTTTTTTCAGCATCATGTGATATCAATTGGACATCTTAAAGAATCCTTCATATTTTTGGTCCATCTTTTCTGCCTGCCTAGAGGTGAATCTAAATATTCTAAGCTGTGGAATCTAAATGAATAGTATTCAAAGATGTAGAGATTGCAAAGCCAAGATTGTTTTTAAAATTATGGCATATATCAAAGAGACTTACATTTGAACAAGAACAGGAAAATGTATGATGTTTATGAATACCAGGTCATTCATGTTGTACCACATTTTGAAAATCAAGATAATAGACCCATATGGAACCAGAGGAAGTGCTATCATTGTAATTGCAATCCTTGATAGTATTCAAAAGACTAATTCTTTTTAATTCTTCAAAAAAAAAAAAAAGCACTACAATATAACAAATAATCACAAACAAGTTAAAAACATGCAACTGGTTTAGGGTTTTTTTTTCTTTTGGGTATGTGGGTAGTTCCCTGACTGGGAATCGAACCCAGGCCGCAGCGCTGACTGCGCCAGCGCCGAAGCCTTAGCCACTACACCACCAGGGAACTCCCATGGTTTAGGGTTTTGATAGAATGAATATAATACATTTGTTCAGAGTAGACAACTAGAAATCAATTCTATTTTGAATATAAGATATTTCTCTTATCATCTTAACCTAAATATTAAACAGTAGCTATGAGTTTATGACAACACTAAGAGTGACTGAGAATGTATGTGATTTACACAAACAATTTCACATCTAACTCAAACCTCCCTTTAGGTTGAATTTGAATAATGGGTATTATTATCCCATTTTATGGGTGCAAAATTAAGGCTGAGAGGACTTAAATAATTTGCCCAGATCACACATCTCATAATAATGGACCCAGGTCTGACAGCCAGGCCTCTCTAAAGTTTGTGCTCTTAGTACTGTGCTTTGTTGCCTAATAAATAATATTATGATTTATATTAGTTTGAGTAATGACAATATATTAGCAACTGTTGAATTGTTTAGTACAGATTTGTGGCAAATCCATAACCATCGCTCATACCAGTAACAAAAAATCTCTATGTACAAAAAGATTGCCATATTAAGTTCAAAGTAAGAAAGGGAGCTTCCACTTACTGAGAAGATAGAAGGGAACAGTGAAAAGATATTTTTAGCTCTAAGACTCTTCCTTACACATCTGATGAGAAAGATGTAGTCAGAATTTAATGGTAGCCTGCATTTTGTAGCTGTTGCCTTCGCCAGAGTTTCAGAGTTGGCCTTTTGTCTCAGAATACTACTTCCTTTTCAATTTTCCTATTGAGGGTAAATATGATTTTAATATCTTTCTGAGTATTCAGTGCCAACCTTTAAAAAAAATCTATACACATATAATTAGATTTTTTTTCCAGGGGACAAGGCCATTTGTGTTATTCATCTTCTCCTGGAGTCTGAGCTGAAATCCTTTGGTTTTTCTAGTTAGGATTCAAATCAGGCAGCTTCGCCAGAAAATTTCCGGGCAGCAGGCGCCTTGGTGCTGGGCAATGGCTGTTGGTCAGCCTCTGAGGGCAATGGAAGAGAGGAGGATGGCAAAGACTGCTGATACTCTTGAGTATGTTCTTACAGCGTCTTCAGGACTCTGCTTGTCTGTGGGCTCTGCCGCTCCCCCTACATCACCACCCTGCAGGGTATCAAAGGGAAATGGAGAGAGACAGCTCCCATAATCACGTAAAAGAGAAAGTTGCTGACCGCTTATTAAATACAGATTAAATAGGGTTAATTATCACCCATTACTCATCAGTTCCAATAACAGCAGCTTGTCTTTTAAAATCAAAGAGAAGTGAACATAGAGCTAGCTGTGGTTTTATTGAATCACCCTGTGTGTGTGTGTAAGTAAGAAGTGCTGTTCAATAATGTGATTCCGAACTGTTTCTTTCTCCTTCCATATGACGGTGCACTGCCCTATTTTGAGAATGATGTGCTATGACCTTACTGCCACTGCTATGTGTAAATATTGCTGGCAAATTGAGAACATAAACACTTCTCAAATAATTGCATCTGGCTTATGTCTCCATAAGGTCTTTATCACAGACTTTTTAAGTTTATTTCATTTATTTCCTAAGGTTTTGGGTTTTGTTACTTTTTTCTTTTAAACCAGTGTTTCTTCGTATCTTTATGCCACTGTCCCCATTTTATTTTATTTTATTTTATTTTTTTTTTTCTTTTCGGTATGTGGGTAGCTCCCTGACTGGGAATCGAACCCAGGCCGCAGCGCTGACAGCGCCAAAGCCGAAGCCTTAAGCCACTACACCATCAGGGAACTCCCTGTCCCCATTTTAAAGATGAAGAAAGACATAAAATGTTAGCAATTCATTCAAGCGGACAAAGAAAAATCTCATAGCATAGCTTTGTAATGTCTATGAAACACAGTCTATGTCTACTTAGTGCACATTGCCCCCAAAAGGATAAAAGTGGTTTCCGGATAATCATCACCAGCAACTTCTAAGAAAAAATATTATTTGACTCAGGTAACTTTTATAATAGCAACAACAATTAAATAAATGATTTCAAATTTGATTAAATCAGTATTAGAGTATACCTTTGACTATTTCTGTTTTTGTAATGAGATTAAGTTTTATTTCCATTTGTCTTACGTTGGAGAGCTCTAGACAAAGTATATCTATTAATTTAGTTATTAGAACAGCCAATACAATTTAAAACGCGTTAAAATACATTTTTTTGGTTGAATGACCTTACACTACTATGTGAAATATCTCTCCTGTGTAGTAGGCAACTAATCTACTTCCTTTCCAAAAATTTGCAACTTAGATAAGTGGATAAGTGGATTATTAGTTTAAATCAGAGACCCCCCTTGTTCTGTCTCTTTTTAGAAAGATTATTTGGAACCCAATAGAAGGTATTGGGAGACAAACTTTGCTCAATGAAGGACATTTTAATTTATGTATTTGTTGACAATATAGGCTGCCCTACAGCAAACCGTTGTCCTCTGAGGTAATGAGTCCCCCACATCCCAGACTGTGTTAGTAGAGGTTGGAGCTGTTGGAAATACGTAAATAGATTCCTGCATAGCAAGGATGTCAGAGCAGACCATCTCTATATGACTTACAATTCTTAAGTCTGTGATTTTATAACAATTAAAGAACAATTACCCAGAAGGCCAGTCACTTGGAATCTCTTTGCCACCAAGAGACATATTGATTGCTCCCAAGAGTGTGAAGGTTATGCAGGAGGCAGAGGTTGAAGGGAAGTTATACGTATCCATGATAACTGGGCACAGAAACAATTGGGGAATCATTCATGAAGCACTGTATGACTCGAGTTTGGGAAACTCCCTCTCTCAGATATCTTTGCAGGGGACGTAAAAAGTTACTCCTCTGGGTGGCTCTCAACTAAGTGAAAGGTAAGGTGATCTTACTAAGTCCCTTTCGTTTCTCTGGGTCTATGGATTAATTATTATGACCATCTTCTATGATTAATTAACTAATACTACCATAAAATAAAAAATAAAAAAAAGAAAAAATTTCCAGTAAAATATAGAGGGACAAGTGTCATTTTAATGCTTTACTTGGACCTCTTTTAGTTATGAGAAAATTTACTATAAGTCAGTGGGCAGGAGCAGACTTATAATGCTTTATCTTTTTTTTTCTTAAATAATGAAATGTTGTGTCATTTCTCATAGATCCAGAGCTGTGTCTGGGCTTCTTCCCTCTGCAGTATCTTACAAAAATAAATGCACTGGGAACTAAAGATGAAAGTTCCATCATGTATAAGCATGAGAAGCAGAGACCCTAGACCCTTCTTCCTGGGTGATAAACAGGGCAGCATACCCAGTGAATGGTTCCACTTACTGAGGGTTTCTGGGAGCAGAAATCAATGCTGTTGCTTACAGGGCAGGTGCAGTGCAAATAAAGCCCCTCAGTGCTGTCCCTGGGCTCAGAAAAGGCATGAGATCATACAGTTCACACAGTCCACAAGAAAGCTGCCAGCTCTGCCCATCTGGAGGCCGCTGTCATGGAAAACTTCCCAAAGGCGTGAGTGCCTCCATCCCTCAGCTCGCAGCTTCCTTCTTTAGCATAGACAGGGAAAAAGCAAACATCCTCTTTTGCAGGGCGACTGGCTGTTACAAGACTCAGATGAAGGCACAAGTGCCAGTTTTAGTAACTGGGCATCCAGTGTTAACTGTAGGATGCTATAATGATTTGTAAACAAAATTGGAGTTATTTCACTGACAAAATGAAAACCTAAGTGTCTAATGTGTGCCAATGATGAGGATAAATTCAATCAAGACTTCGCACTCAGTAATTATTTAAATATCAAGAACAAATCAAGTAATGACTTAAGTACTGTGTTCTTTAAACTGTTGCCAGAAAGATTTATTGTTTTTAATATTCTATACACCATGAATATTGTCTAAATTTGTGCATATGTGTGGTTTCCAATTGCATTTAAAATAAATCCTTTATGTCATATGAATATAATTATGTTATGCTCATTGAGTTGATTTCAAAATTTATGAGATTAGAATTAGTTTTAATTTAGAATTTTAGTGGCCTCTCATATTATGAGAACAAAAAGATACAATAATAGTTAATTCTATTGTCTACCATTATCTGTAACTTTCACAATTATTAAAAATCTGGGTATAATCAAGCATTTTAAAGTCTAATTGAGTTTTATTTGTTTTACACCAATAATTAAGATGTTGTAATGATTTAAGCAAGAACTAAGCCAAAGTTTACCTTTGTATGGCCTATAAAAAATGCTTTTGGCAAACCCAGGAGGCCCAGGATCGGACAAGTGTGATAGGATTTAGTCATACAAACAAAATTCATGAAAGACTGATGTGCAGATTACAAGTGCTGAGATTACAACTTCAGATGTGTCTTCAGTCATACCTGAGTCACACTTGATTGTCTGTCTCTCAGCCTCCTTGGACAAGCTAATTGTCTCCTGATTTTTATGTATTCACTCTCGAGAGGTAGGCTTAGGTCCTATTTTGGGCCTTATTTTATTTTCCATAGTGAATGATACTGACTAATTAACAGTAAACCACGAACTATGAGCATTATCCAGAAGATACAAGTATTAATAAATAATTACTCTAAAAACAGATATAATTTTTATAACACAAAATCCACTCATTCTGATTATATAATCAATGGTTTTGGGTAAATCAGAGTTGTGCATTCATTGCTACCATCCAGTTGTAGAATATTTTCATCACTCCAAAAAAGATTCCTTGGGTATTTGCAACCTATCTATGCTCCTACCCTCAACAATCACTAATTTGTGTTTTGTCTTGATGATTTTTTCTTTTTTGAGACATTTCATACAAATGTAACTATATATGTAGTCTTTTGAATTTAGTTTCTTTCACTTAGTATGTTTTTGAGGTTCATCAGTATTGCATCATGTATTATGTAAAATGTATTCCTTTCTTTTTGTTGCTGAGTGATATTTCATTGTATGAATATACCATATTTTTTAATCCATTCACCAGTTTGTAGATATTTATATTGTTTCTACCTTTTGGCTACTATGAATAATGCTTCTACAAACATTCATATATGCATCTTTGTAGGGATGTATGTTTTTATTTCCCTTGAGAAGACACCTAGAAGTGGAATTACTGAATCATATAATAAATTTATGTGTAACTTTTTGTAAAATTGTCAAACTGTTTTCCAAAGGGGCTGTAGTACCTTACATTTCCATGGGCAATGTATAATTGTTTTAATATTTCCTCATCCTCACCAAAAGTTGTTGACTGCCTTTTTAGTTACAGCCATTCTATCTATAATAGTCATTTGATGCACACTATCTCACTTAACATGTGGGCTAATTGGGACTCAGGAGCCATCAGTACCATGCCCAGGGCCACACTGATGGCCAATAGATTGAGTTCATGCTCAATCCATTCTCATTGCATTTCTCAGGTGGAGGAACTGGCATAATCTCCCTGAGAAGATAGGAAGTTAGACACTAGGAAATAAGACAAGGCAAGAACTGTACATTGTATTTGGGTGTGTTTAATAGAGATAATTATTAGAGTCATGTCATGAAGTTCCCAAAGGAAAAGAGTGAGCAAAAAGATGAGAAGAAGGTCAGAGCTGGTCTCTTGTGGCAATCCCACTTTCGGAGCCCTAACAGAGTCCAAGAAGTGGTGTTGAGAGAATTGTGAGAGTCAACGCTATGGAAACCAAGGGAGATGAGCATTTCAAGGAAAAGGACAAGGTTGACAATGTTAAACATTGCAAACTAGTTGCACGGGATGAAGGTGAAAAAGGTGATTGGATTTCAGTGTAGGGATCAACAACAACACTAGTGAGCTCAGTCCCAGTAATGTGTTGGAGAAAAAAACGAATTGTCAGGAGCTATTGAAATTGGAAACGAATTACGTACTACTCCGAAGAAACCTGTGGAGAAGGGAAGATGCAAGAATGGCAGAGGAGTTAGTGAACTTGAGAAAAGCCTGGGTGCCCTTTTCCATGAACTTCTATAGCCCAAAGAATGAAGGAAACTTGACTTTATTTGTAGATAAATTTGTAATTTCAATTTCTGGATCTATGGAAATAGAGCCTGTGTATCATCCTCATCGTTACCCATTGTTGGTTGAGTGAAACAATACAGAAGCCAATACGAGACTCATCCTGAGTAACCAGCCTACCTGCTCCAACAGTTTCTTCTCTCTCACTGCGACACCTCCCAGTCCCCCACACAATGAACTGGGGCCCAGGCTCCTCCCGCTTCCTTACCTGACTAAGTGGCCAAAGCTAGTGGATTCCACATTGGCAATACCTTGTGCATCTTCTCCTCTCCATTGGGTGGTCAGTCCCACTCTCCAGATCAGCCTTGTTAGAATGGTCTCTGCCGCCAGTCCCCTCCCAACTCTACTTCCTGCCTTTGCTACTTCCCTCCATGGGTCGAAAGCACACTCAGCCTCGCACACGAGTTTGCCCTTCCTCCCGATCCTTGCCACCTCTTCACTGTCCCCCCTCCTGCCTCTGCATTCTTTGCTGCTAACCAAAATGTCTCCAAACATTGACAAATATCCCTGATGAGTGGGGGTCACAGAATTGCCTCTGGTTGAGAACCATTGTTTTATTACCAGTTAACGTGTCAGCATTACAGAACTCATTACACTGTATTAACATAACCTCTGTCTAGCACTGTACTTGGCATGTAGTAATTGCACACAAAATATGAATTTAAACATGCAGAGAAATGAGGACTGAGAACTTCAGAATCAGACTAGGCCACATTCTCTTCTCTAACGCTTACCTGCTGTGTGATGCTTGAAAATTATTTGACCTCCTTAAGACTCAGTGTCTTCATTGTAAATGGGGGAATAATACCATTAGGCTTATGGAAGAGATCAAACGATGCCATTATCTGAAAGATCTTAAGCGTGGTTTGAGATGGAGAGAAAACACTAACAAATCATCCTATAAAGAGTTTTTGCTGCCTGCTTGACACCAGAGGCCCTATTTCATTTCTTTCCCATTACTAGGGCTGTCCACAGTGCTCGGCACAGAACACTTGCTCAGTATACCTTTTTGGATGGGGCTAAAGTGATATAGGAAGGATGTACGCACTCAGACTTTTCAGGATGCACAGAGGAGTCAAGCAACATGAATAAGGAAGGAGGAGAGGTGGACAAAAAGAAAACTGCCAGTAGATGGCCTCTTCCTACTTTATCTTCTTTGCTCTGGCTTTTTCTCCCATTATCTGATTTCTGTGTTACTTTCAGCAGCTTCCAGAAAAAGGAAATAGAAATCAGCAGCTGAACTAGATGCAGAACAACCTGGATGATGTAAACTATCTTTTATTCCAAGATAAGTGTGTACATGTTTTACTTTTCCCTACTAGATTGCAACCTGCCTGAGGGTTAAAGATATTGTGGATTGTATAGTTTAATCTCTGTTTTTCAGAAACATAGTGCATGACACAGATGATCAGTAGATGAATAAATGAATCTCTGATGTCGATCTACCATTCAGTGGAGTGTGTTTTATGAAGCTTTGCCCACTGTGATAAGGTATTGGCGATGATATGTTACAGTCTTCTGTAACACTGTGCTCATGTTGGGAAGATGAGTGGCTAGAGTTAGAGTCAGAATTTGGGACTTTGAAATGGCTAAATGGGTTTGGCTCAGGAGAACTAGCTTTTGCTAGTTCATTTACTGGTATAAAAGAATCCTTCTGTTCATTAGCATCACTTATAGCAAAGTGAGTTAGCTGGCAATAGTCAACCCAGAGTACAAATAAGAAATTTAAATGAAGACACAGCAGAAGGTGGAGGTGGGGAGGATGAAAGGAAGCTACACTTCAAGGTGATTTTTCTCCAAGTGTGGTCTTTGGATAACTTACCTGGTGTGTGGGTGAGTGTGTGCTTTTTAAAATTGCAGTTTCCTGGCCCCAAGTAAGACTTATGGATTTAGAATGTGTTGGGGAAAGACTCCCCGCATTTCTTTTTTTTTTCTTTTTCTCAAATTTGACTTGTATCCATCTTTTGTTATATGTATATAATGAGTATTACAACTTAAATACAGTGTTTTCCTTTCTCAAAAATGTGTATATATACATATATCTTTTGGCACCCTTTGTATTTTAAAGCTAGGCATTATATATCCAAGGGTTTGTTTAATTTAATAAATTATTTAATTTTCTTTTTTTAATGCACCTGGTGAAAAATGAGGGGTGTCCTGCCACGGACACCTCATATCCTAAAAAGAGGCTGCCAGAAATGGTAAGTTATTGCTTGACGAATCCAGCTGCAGTTATAGCTCTTCCTGTTTTAAAATGAGGCCAAAGCTTATACAACTATTCATTTTACTGTGAAAATTTCATTTGTTTTTATAGAGGAGTTTTCCCAATGGGTGATACCGAATCCTATAAGTAAGCACGTCCCAAATGTTTTCTTTTCATAATTATCTAAAGCACAGACAAGTCTTGAAAAGACAATTGTGTAGCTTCTTGTGTTGCTTCATGGGCTTTAAGTGCCCACAAAGAGGATTCCTTATGCTTTAATTTCTCTTTATTTTTCTGACTGTAAAGACCCTTGGGGTAAATGCCAGCCCCACAATCCCGCCGTTATATGGTTACTGTCAGTCTGCTCCAATGATGCTTCCTGTTCACTAGGCCTCCTTTCATCTGACCACAATGTCCCGGCTTTGCTGCAATTCTTAGTCAACGCCCATCTCTTCAATAGCCTGTGAATAGTATTAAATGGTGTTTATGCTAGCTATTGTTGCCTTTTGTGTGGTTTGTCTAATTCACAGAGAAAAGTCTGCTTTTGTGGTCGAAGACCAGCTACGTCATGGCACACCATGTGCCTTCTGATGGGACCCAGTCCTGCTGAGTGATAACATTGCAGGCCTGAGCTCCTTTGCAACACAATCCCGCATTCTTAGCACAGTCAATACTCTCACAGGCAGACTGGTTTACTCTTTTTATTAAGAGGTAGGGGAAGATAAAGCACAAACAAATACCAGATCCTGAAACAAAACAGAAAAGAAGGGTAAGTGCAACTGATTTGCAGCTTACTCAGCCAGGCAAGAAGTGAGAAAGCACGTGAAAAGAAAATCACAGATTTATTTTTTTAGCGACCAGACGTGCCCCATGTACCCACCGTGGCAGCAAATACTTCACATTTCGAGAGTAAGATTGCATTATGGTTTCAAGGTATTGTTTAAAATGACACTTAATACCAGAGTCACTACTCTGCTGGGTTTTTTCTAAAGTGCACACAAAAGAGAAAGGATATAGTATTGATGATTACATTATCCTCTGGTTCAAGAGTCTTTGCAGGGCAGGTATGTTGCTATGTCTTGAAAGGGCTTTTGATGTAAGAAGATCATTACGGGCTCAGTGGTAATTGATCCCTAGCAGCCCTGGCTTTCGGTGCGGTGGGTTATTTCATACTGCTGTGCTGCGTAATCCGTTTTCCAGCTATCTACCATCTTTGTTTATACCCCTAATGGTGGCTTATATTTTAGTTTATTTTTTATTTCCTTTGGGAAGAGAAGTGCCTCCCAGACAAGGAGTCAGGTGCACAGAAAAGGAAGGACTTTACAGTTAGCTGATGGTACATGTCTTACCATATGGAAAACGAGTTTCTGAATTGTGGGTTCAGCTAGTTTTTCTCATCTTTCTACTCCCTGACAAAAAACCCCACCCACTGTAAAACTGAACTCGGGCACAAAGAAGCAAAAGGAAACCAGGAACCATAGCTTAAAAATGTCAGAGGCCAAGATTGTAGCAAGAGAAAAAGTGCAAACCATTTTATGACTCCAAAAGTACTGGCAAAATGATATGATTTTAATTACTGTTGAAAAGGCTAAAAATGTAGTTCTTTTCTTTAATGAAGAAGTTAAAGTGAAAAGAGTAGAATCCCCCAACTCACCTTCAGTCCAAGAAAGCAGAAGAGATCCTTTTCAAAGGATCTGGAAGTTATTTCTCTGAGTCACGTCAACCCATGAAAAACCACCGCCTCCAGCTCGGGAGACAAATACTTATTGTGCCTCGTACGAATCTACCATGGAGCTAGCTGCTTTGGTAGGTTTCCAGGAACCTTGGAAATCACCTGGGGTGGAGGAGAGAGGAGTAATAATAAAGTACCAGTGAGGCAGAGTGATGACAAGCCCAAGTCTCAGGGCAGGGGCAGCTGGCGGGCCTGGCGTACCAGAAGTGCACACAGGGCGGGAGGCAGCATTTGCCCTGGTGTCTTCTGGCCTGAGCACAGGAAGTGGCATGTGACGGGTGCTGGGTAAATGTCCACCGCATTTAGATAGATGTGTTGTTGCTGCTAGGACGAAAACATACATTGAAATAGACAAGGGAAAGGGGGGTCATTAAAGTGCAAAACTAGCTGAGGCCGTGCCCGGGGGCAGGCATGCGCCTTTGGCGGTGGGGCCTGAGCCTCCGGCGGCGCGTCCTGAAGGGCCGCTTGTTCCTGAATAGCTGGTTGCCTCTGGGTGGGGGGCAGTCAGTGAGGGAGAAGGGGGTGCCGCCAGAACAAACGAGGGAAGTCAAAGCTGGTGGTCACTCCACGGAGTTCGCCACCTCGCTGACCAGCCTGAGCAGAGGACGGACAATGTCTTAGGAAGGGAGTGAAACGAGGCAGGGGCAGGGGGCAAGTAACGGTGGCTTTCCAGGCTCGGGAAAAACAGCCCCCATCTCAGATTTACATGCATTTATTCATACAATGCATTCATTTGCACACATACTTATACACAGCAGTGCTAACCATCGTATGTACTAGGTGAAACACTGTGCCGGGGCCCTGGGGGTTTTCAGGAGAACTGGACGATCCTTGTGATGGCACGCCTGGCTTTCTAGCCCCCAAATACTTCCGTCTCCATAGCTGGGGCTACGTGGCTGTCACGTGGGGCTCACTCCTCTTTGTGGTTCACTGAGGAACAGGACATCTCCTCCCCCAGCATGGACTCAGCTGGGCAGCTGTTCTTTGACTCATTTAGTCATTCATTTATTCATTTATCAAATACCTATTGAGCCGCAAATATGTACCTGGCACAATTTAAACTCTAGTGACAGAAAAATCAATTGAACATGGTTCCTAGCTTTGAGGGGCTCACTGGCTAGTGGGGGGAGCCAGACTTATGAAGAATAAGTATCCTGATGTATTCTTATGTGGAGGGTGCTATTAGAACACAGTGAAGTGCCTACCCCTGTCAGAGACGCTTGGAAAGGCTTCACAGAGGAGCGGATGTGTGATGTCTGGAGGGAAGGCTGCTCAAGCCCTGGCAGGTAAGGGTGGCGTTCCACGTAGAGGGGAAAGGGTGGGCAACCAGGGGGCTCTATGTGCTTAAGAAACTGCAAGCAGTTTGGTGTTCACAGGGTGAGCATGGGGGTTGACACTTAGAAAACCTGGGTCAAGGCCATGAGGGCTCTTGTTTTTTTGTTTTTTTGTTTTTAATTCTACTTGCAAAGTTACTCTCTTGTATCTCCCCCAGGACCAAATTCCACCTTTTTTCTCTACCTTGGTTTCTTTGTTTACTAAGTTAGCTCCCACCTTTCTCTCTTAGACACTTGTATGTGGCTCGACCCATTCTCACCACAGACACCAGCTACTCTGTCCCTAAACACTGCCAGCTGTCTCCGATCAACTGCTCTCGGCCGAAGCGACACCAGCTATCCCAGGGGCAGAATCTCAGATTCTCAGGGGTGGAAGGGATTCTTAAGATCATATGACCAGTGGGTTTTCATATTTCTTTCTTTTCTTCCCCCCCTTACTTATTTTTATTTTTCAAATACATTTGATATGCAATATTATATTGCTTTCAGCTGTACAGCATAGTGATGAGACACTTATATAACTTACAAAATCCTCATTCTAATGTATCTGGTTCCCCTCTGACACCATACATGGTTACTACAATGTTAGTGACCGTCTGCCCTATGCTGCACTTTACATCCCTGTAACTATTCTGTGACTATGAATTTTACATCTTGATTTCTTTCCCATTTTCACTCGTCCCTCCCACGCTCCTTCTATCACCCCAACAAATCTAGTACACATCTTACGCCACCCATAGTTATTACAACATTATCGACTACATCCCATGTTATACCCTATATCCCCATAACTTTGTAACCACCGAACTGAACTTCCCAATCTCTTCCCCTTATTTCACCCCCCTCCCCCAACCTTCTTTCCATCTGGCAACAAACCAGATGTTCTCTATATCTATGAATCTCTTCCTGGTCCACTTGTTTATTTTCATCTTTGGATTTCACCTACAAGCAAGATCAACTTGCATCTGTCTCCCTCTGTTTGATACTCCACTCAGTGCAAAACCCTTCATGTCTTTTGACTGGAACTTTTAATCCATTTAAACTGAAGGTAATTGTTGATGTGTACCTATTGTCATTTTAGTGTTCATAATATTGCTTCCCCACTTCCCCATCTTAAAGCAGTCCCTCTAGCATTCCTTGTGATACTGTGGTGTGATGAACTCCTTTAGCTTTTTCTTGTCTGAGAAGCTCTTTATTTGTCCTTCAATTTTGAATGATAGCCTTGCTGGGTATATTAATCTTGGTTGTAGGTCTCTGCTTTTCATCACGTTGAATATTTTTGCCATTTCCTTCTGGCCTGCAAAGTTTCTGTTGAGAAATCAGCTGACAGTTAATGGGAGCTTCTTTATAAGTAACTAGTTGCTTTTCTCTTGCTGCTTTTAGTATTCTCTCTTCGTCTTTAACCTTTGCCATTTTAATTGTAATGTTTTTGGGTGTGGGCCTATTTGGGTTTATCTTGTTTGGGACTCTGTGCTTCCTGGGCTTGTATGTCTGTTTCCTTTGCCAGGTTAGGGAAGTTTTCAGTCGTTATTTCTTCAAATAGGTTCTCAATTCCTTGCTTTCTCTCTTCTTCTTCTGGTACTACTATGATGCAAATGTTGTTGCTCTTGATGTTGTCCCAGAGCCCGCTTAAAATATCCTCATTTTTTTTGGATTCTTTATTCTTTTTGCTATTCTGACTGGATGTTTTCTGCTACCTTGTCTTGCAACTTGCTGATTCGATCCTCTGCTCCATCTAGTCTGCTGGAGATTCCTTCTATTGCATTCTGAATTTCAGTTGCAGTACTCTTCATTTCTGACTGGTCCATTTTTATGGTTTCTGTGTCCTTCTTTATGCTTGCTATCTGTCTGTTGAGGTTTTCACTAAGTTCCTTGAGCATCCTTAAAATCATCATTTTGAGCTCTGTATCTGATAGGTTGCTTATCTCCCTCTTGTTCAGTTCTTCTGGAATTTCCTGCCGTTCTTTTATATGAGACGTATTTTTTGTTTTCTCATTTTGGATACCTGTCTGTATTTGTTTCTATGTATTAGGTAGAGCTGCTATGTCTCCCAGTATTGCTGGATAGCTTTATATAGTAGGTGACCTGTGGGGCCCTGGCACTCTTTCTCTGGTTACCTGTGCTGAGTGCTCCTGTAGATTCTGTTTTGATGCCAGTGCTGTGCCTGGAGCTATTCAGAAAAAGTCTCAGAGCACACTAGTGCTGGTCATGCCAGCCTAGGAAGATTGCGATGTGGGCGGGGCTTGCTGCTCACTGGAGAAAGTTGCTCTGGCATTGGCCGAGTTGGGCGAGAGAGGGTCCCAGTGAGTCAGTAGGTTGGAGTGAATAAAGCTCACCAGACCAATCAGGTGCAGATTTGGCTGTTTAGGGGTGGACACAAGGTAGAAAAGATGGCGTGCACCAGCTGGCTGCATGGGAGCAGGGCACACCCAGGAAAAATGGCACTTGTGCTCCAGTTCTTGCTTGAAAAATCACACACCCCAATCTGCCTTCCATATGTCTCCAACGTTCCCTGAGTCACCATACCTCTGCTGGAGTCCAGGGTGAGTACCTGTGAGTGACTGAGTGTGTGGGCCCTTTAAGAGGATGTCTGAGTTTCCCAGAGCCTTCCATCCCAATTGGTCGGTTGGAGGCCCCACTGTATTTCACAGTCACATGTTGTGGGGCTCCTCTTTCCTGCACCAGTTCTCCAGGCTAGGGGCCTGGTATGAGACTGGAGTCCCTTGCTCCTCAGCGGGGGAACCTCTGTGGCTGACACATCCTTCCTGGTTCTCTACTGCCTTCAGAGCTTTGGCTGCTTTTGTGTCTGTGCCCCTCCAACAAGTCTTGCTGTGGCCTCCTGTTTTTTTGTATCCTTAGTTATAAAGCTTCTGTTCAGCTAGACTTCAGATGGTTCTCCATGTTGGTTGTTCAATAATTTAGTTGTAAATTTTCGAGTGTTCATGGAACAAAGAGACACGGTGTTTATACCTATTCCACCGTCTTGGATCCTTTCCCTCTCTCATATTTCTTTCTTTCTTCCTTTTTTTCTTTTGCATTTACAGACAAGCTGGATGATTTTCTCCTGCAAGGCATACTTCCAAGGGTAGACTCATATCATTGGCTGTAGCAAAAATAAGTGGAGCTAAAACCCTGTTTCTCTCTAATTCAACTAATGCTTAATGGAATGCTGGTAATTCAATGTGACATTATTATAGGACTAACATTGAGGCTGCAAACCTTGGCCCTATTTCAACCACATGTAACAAATTCCCTGTGATTGATCTTATATTTAATTTCAACCAATGCTTTACTCCTCTTACAACACCCCTGAACCTCAGCTTGAATATTCTCATTCTCTCAATCACTCAATTCATGGACAGCTCCAAATATTACACAATTCTTCCTTAAACAGAGTAGACATCGTCCTTTCTATGACTTCATTTATCCCAGTTTCACTCTCTCTGATTACATAGGATAAATATAATCATGCCACCACATAACAATCCTTTAAATATTTAAAGATGATTGCTCTATCCTCAATAACATTTTTCTAGTTTAAATATCCCAATGACATAATTTTCATTCTTGGGGAACTCCATTTTGTCAATGTATCTCTTAAAATATGACACTCAGAACTAAAACTGTTCTCCCAGTGTAGGAATACCAGCAAAGCATACATCTGAGACTATTACTTTTTTTTTTATTCTGGATGAAACATTTCTATTAATGTAATTCAAGATCTCATTAGCTCTTCTGGCAATTCTGTTTATTGCCCAGTGCTGCAATTTTCATTAAATTAACCCCCCAAAACAATTTATTTGAATTGCCAATGACTCAGGTGTCTCTCATCTTCTAATTGGTTAGGAATTTTTTTAACCTCTTGCAGAATTTTACGTTTATCCTTATTAAGTTTCATCTTATTAGTTTTGCTGACTGTTCAAGCTGTCAAAGTCAATTTGAATATGTGTCTGATATTTAGTATGTTAACAAGCCTTCCAACTTTGTGCCATTACTAAATCTAGTAAGCATGTCTATTTTATTCTAATTCAAATATTTAATCAAAATATCAAACAAGATGGCACTATTATAAATACAGAGACTAGTGGTATGCCACTAGAAACCATCTTCTCCTTCCAGGTTGCAATGATTATAATTAATATTAATAGAATAGTTTCTTATAATCATTTGTGGTGTCAATTGTCACTTCTCTCTTTTTTATTTCTGATTTTATTTATTTGGGTCCTCTCTCTTTTTTTATCGATGAGTCTGGTTGATGGTTTATCAACTTTGTTTATCTTTTCAAGAACCAGTTCTTGGTTTTATTGCTCTGCTCTTTATTATTTCTTTCCTTCTACCCACTTTGGTTTTATGTGCTGTTTTTTTTTTTCCTAGTTTTTTTAAGTGTAAGGTTAGATTGTTTATTTGGGATTTTTCTTGTTTCTTGAGGTGGGCCTGTGTTGCTGTGACTTTCCCTCTTATGTCTGCTTTAACTGTACTCCATAGATTTTGGGTCATTGTGTTTTCATTTTCATTTGTCTCAGGTATCTTTTAATTTCTTCCTTAATCTCATTGTTGACCCATTCATTATTCAGTAGTACCTGAATGTTTTTTTTTTCTCATAATTTCTAGTTTCATACTACTGTGGTGGGAGAAGACACTAGATATGATTTCAAGCTTCTCAAATTTATTAAGACTTGTTTCGTGGCCTATCATATGGTCTTGCTTGGAAAATGTTCCATGTGCACTGGAAGAAAAGTATATTCTTCTGCTTTGGGGTGGAATGCTCTAAAAATATCAATTAAATACATCTGATCCAATGTTTCATTTAAGGCCACTGTTTCCTTGTTTATTGTATGTCTGGAAAATGTCCACTGGTGTCACTGGGGTGGGTGTTAAAGTCTCCTAATATGATTGTATTACTGTCAATCTCTGCCTATGTTAGTTAGTATTTGCTTTATGTATTTTGGGTGCATAAATGTTCCCAAGAGTTATATTCTTTTTTTGATTAATCCCTTTGTTATTATGTAATGTATTTCTTTGTCTCTTATTATAGCCTTTGTTTTAAATTCAATTTTGTCTGATATAAGTATTGCTACCCCAGCTTCTTTTTTCATTTCCCTTCATATGAAATATATTTTTCCATCCCTTTACTTTCAGTCTATGTGTGCCTTTAGATCTGAAGTTGGTCTCTTGTAGACAGCATATGTATTGTTCTTGTTTCTTTATCCACTCAGCTACTCTGTATCTTTTAATTAGAGCCTTTAATCAATTTATATTTGAAGTGATTATTGATAGATGCATAGTTATTGCCATTTTGTTATTTATATTTATGTTTTCTCCTTCTTTTTCTTAAAAAATTCCCTTTAACATTTCTTGTAATATGGTTTTGATGATGATGAACTCTTTTAGCTTTTTCTTGTCCGAGAAACTCTTTATCTGTCCTTCAATTGTAAATAATAGCTTTACTGGGTAGAGTATGCTTGATTGTGTAACTTGTGTGTGTTTTGTGTGCCTCTCTGTTATATTGAGCTTTGATTGCCATTGGCACATCAGTAGGTGGAATTGACCCTCAGGGTGACTGGCAGTGGGTTTTGGCCACATCCACAACTCACGAACTGCTTGCTGTGCAAGGACTAATCCCACAGAATGGAATTTTCCCTAGTGGGCTCTGGTGCCTGCTGAGACCACCCTTTGGGTGTGCTGCTTATAAAGCTAATTGGGTTGTTCTCTGTTATGGTCTGAAGTTGACCTCTGGATATCAACATACATTCTGGGGCCTCTTGGGAAGGGCTCTGGTATAAGCACAGGTCAGCCACTGCCTATAACCAGCAGGGGATTACCTAGTAGGTGCTACAAAGTGATCTGTGGTTGGTTTCTACCTCTGCTGAACCTGATGGTGCTTGAGAGAGGCCACTCTTCGTATCAAAGATGGCTGCCACTAGTACTCGGCAAAAGCCCAGGGCCCACAAAGCCTGCTGCCACCTGCAAGCTCCTGTAAGGCTCATTCAATATGCTAGTTGGGTGAGGTGAGGTCTCAGGGAATCACGGGGATGAAACTAGTGGCATTTACCAGGTTAATGAAGATTCTAGTTTGGTGACAGTGCTGAGCCTAGAATTACTCAGCAAAAGTCTCAGAGCACAGTAAGGCCAGCCACCATCTGCCTATGGCCCACAGACTTCCAAGAATTGTCCAAGAAAAAGCACAATGTGAGTGGGGCTGAGACTGCTGGCTGAGACTGCCTCTGGTAGTGTGTTACAGATGGTGGGGCCCCAGGGTGGAGTGAATGAAGTTCACCAAGCCAATGCAGTTTCAGATTTGGCCATATTGACTGGGGAGGGGAGCTCAACACAGAAAAGATGGTGCCTACCTGCCAGCTGCACCAGAGGAGGACTCTACACAGGAAAAATAGCAACTGTCCTTCCAGTCCTGAAGCCATGCAACTCAGTCTCTCCCTGTATGTCTCTGATGCCTTCTGAGCCACCATACCTTTCCTGGAGCCCAAGGTGAGTGCCTGCAAGCAAGTGAGTCTGTGGGTGGGTGCTTTAAGATGACATCTGGGTTTCCTGCAGACTTTTGTCTCACCCACTGTTTTTCATAGCTTAATATTGTGGGGGCTCATCTTCCTGCACCATTAACCTGGGCTGGGTGTGGGGCTGGAGTCCCTCATTCCTGGGGGGAACCTCTGTGGCTGAGATATCCCTCCCAACTTTCAACTGCTACACACAGGTGTGGGGCCGGCTGTTTCACATCTTTGCTCCTCCTACCTGTCTCGACACGGCGTCTTCATATACTTAGTAATAGCATTTCTGTTCAGCTAGACTTCAGATGCTTCTCCAGGTTGGTTGTTTTATACTTTAGTTTTAATTTTAATGTGGTCATGGGAGAAGGTAAACCCAGCGTTTACCTACTTTGCCATCTTGGATTCCTCTCAAATTCTTAGTTCTTGAACCTGTGTTATGAAGTATTGGATAGCCAGGAACATCATGACTAAGGCTTGTAATGTAAAGCTGGAGTACTGAAGGAAATTCCAGCTCAGCCACTTAATTTGTCTGTCTTTGAGCATAGACTTAACCTCCTTCAGCATCAGTGTTCTTATCTGTTAAGCATTTTGTGTTTGCTGCTTTCTCGCTGCCTCTGGAGATGGTGGGAAGTCCTTCTTGGGTCTTGGATTCTAGCTCTGCAGCTTCTGTGTTAGGAGTTTTCAGATTTTATTTGTTTCTAGACTGGGGCCAGAAACCAGCTGGAATCAGACTTGTTTCAACTTAGATACTGGACTGGGACTGGGGCAGACTTAGGGAAGAGAGGTTTTTAACTTTCATTTTATATCCTTCTGTACAGTTAATTTTAAAAAAATTACATACCTAGAGTACATACTTTTACATAAAACTAAAATAACATGCCGCAAAGAGTACTATACATCTGAGTATAACATGTAGGAAGGGGAAAACCATGAGGAGAAATTTTCTGTTTGTCTTTTAACACTCTCCAAGAAGTAATGGGGTCATCCAGCATTTGGGAGTTATGAAACACTCCACATTCAATTCATCGTAAGTCCTGTTGGTTCTCATTTCAAACCATATTCAGAGTTCAACAACTTCTTCCCACCCCATGGCCATCACTGTAAGGTGAGCCACTTCATCAGTTAATGGGGTAACTAAAATAATTACAGCAATAGCGCCTCTCTCTGCCTTCCCCCTCTAAGACCTTTCTCAACATAGCAGCCAGAGGAATCCCTTAAGTGTAAGATCATGTCACTTCTCTTCTCTAAAGTCTTCCAAAAGCTCTTTTCTTCTTAGTAGCCCGAGAGGACCCTGCTCCCTTGCTTAGCATCCAACCTGGGCTCCTAACACTCTTTCCCTCATTCTGCTCCATCCATAAGGGCTTCCTTACTTGACCTCTAACATACCTGGCCAGCTCCAGCCATTCTGGGTGTCTGAAGGGGAAGTGCATGCTGGTGCTGTGTTTTAGGATGATTAACCTGGTTATGGTATAGGGAGTGTGGGGACAAGGAGGCAAGCATGGAGTCAATGAAACTCTCTCTTATCTCAGGGTAAAAAAGGTGTTGAAGAAATGGCAAAATTAAATGACATTGCAAACAGAAAAATTTAACGTTGAATTTAGGGAGTAGTTCTCACATCATAAATAACAATAAGAACATTTTGAAAGTTGGAATTGGGCTTAAAGAGAAGAGCAAGTTAAGAAGGATGATGGTATCTTTTTAAAGTTAGTATGGAACGTTAGCCTCCTATTCAAGCTGCTACTGGTCTGTCCTTTCCTTTGTCACTCTTCCGACTCCCCCTAGGCAGGTGGCAATAGTGCAGGTGCATTACGACATTTATGCCCAGGCACATCTAAAAAGAACTAACTAGTGGTTTCATTTATGTTCTTCTTGGGTAGCTCCAAATTCAAAGAAGCCTCCCACAGCTACATAGGTCAGTTCAAACCAGAGACGCGCTCTAAGTCTGCAAAAGTCACGTCTTCACTGGATTGTGTGCTTAGAGTGTCGCCAGTCTTTCCAAGAACTCAATCGACACAAGACAAAGTTAGAATGGAACTGTAGTGGGGTCTCAGACTCTGAATTCTCCATTGTACATTGATGTAGTGTAAAGAATCAGCATTTTCCTGAAGTAAGTTAATTTTGATTTTCGGAGTATTTGGACGATCACAGAAAGCCATGGTAAGCAATAATTGTAGGTTCTGCTGGGATTTTATAATGTAAGAATCAGACATCAGTATCCACGTCATATATCCCCTCCCTCTGTGTACAAGAATTGATTTCCAATGCTTGAAATTTACACAATAAAGGAAACCTTTGTTTTCAATTCCACTGATAAGAGAGACAATATATTTGACCTCCTCATTGACTGACTTCTGTTTTCTTAGAATCACTTCTTGAGAGAATCATTAAACATAAGAGAAAATGATTTGTTTCCATTGATTGGATAATATGTTCATCTGACAGCTATAGTTTTTATATTAAAGTTATTAATTATGTCAATAATGTAATTTGCAGAATCAAGAAGAAATCACTCAGGTCCTGCCTGTATTGCTCGTTGTGTTTTTTGAATAAGTAAAAACATTTTTAGAAGAAATAAATCTTGTGACAACAATAATAAATAAGAAAGCCAGCTGCTCAGTTTATGAGTCACCACCAGCCAAAGCAGCGGTGTCCAGCCTTCTGGCTTCCCTGGGCCACACTGTGTGAAGACTTGTCTTGGGCCACACGTAAAATCCACTAACACTAATGATAGCTGATGAGCTAAATAAAAAGGTCACCAAAACAATCTCAGAATGTTTTAAGAAATTGTGTTGGGCTTCATTCAAAGCCGTCCTGGGCCACATGCCTGACCTAAAGGAAACTTCCTGTGATTACGTTAAGTGGTAAGTGCTGGATAGCTGGGTTTCTCGAAATGTCCCTTTTCATACTGTGAAGTTCTTAGGATCATTGCTCACTTCTGGGACTTAGGAAAGATGACTTCCCATTGTTCATTTAAATTTCTTCCTTACTCATAACCATCTCATTGCTTAAGGTTAATGAGTTATATAGAGCGTGGTAAAGCCAGGCTTGGTTTGGATCTCCCTGAAGTCTCCCCGGACTACATGTTCATATTGCTTGGGATAGTGTGTGCTTGTCTAATTCTCAGAAACTGTTCTCTCCCCTAACAATGATTGCCAAGAAATTGATTAGGACAGTCAGGGAAGTAACTCTGCTTTGCAGCCTGGCTCTGGCCGACTGCAGAGGTCCAGTCTTGCAGTGAATGTCTGGGTGTTGAAATTATGTGATTCCTTGGAACTTTCTAGAACGTAAACTTGATACCAATAGGTGTAATTTGAAGGGTGTTTACTCTCTCTCCTACTGTGACTTTGGGAGCACAGGGTTGGTTGTGTATATTTTCCTGACGTGACAGATGCTGACTCCATGGGTGTGTGACTACCCTCTGCTTAGAAGGTCCTGACACTTGGTCTAATGCTCTGCCGTTGCTGTCTTGAAATTCTTAATAGTTTTTTATATGCGGAATATAAAAGTGAAAGCAACAAAGAAAAAAACGAACACACAAACAAAAATCCCATACACACAATCAATAGTTTAATATTTGGGGACAAGTGGGGCGGGGATGGCAGAAGGCGGGGGGAGAGGAGGAGGGGAGCTAACTATAAGGTGATGGAAAGAGAACTCACACTGGGTGGTGAACTTACTATACAACAAGCTGACAATGCACTGTAGACTTGTATGCCTGAAACCTATGTAATCCTTGCTAACAGATGTCACCTCAATAAGTCTAACAATAAATAAATAAATAAATAAATAAATAAATAATAAAAAAGAAATATATACTTGTCAAAAATAAAAAATAAAAAAAGAAATTCTTAATAGTTTTTTAACAAGGGGACATGCATTTGCATTTTGTACTTGGTCCACCAGTTATGCAGCCTGTCCTGAGTGAAAGGCTAGTGTATAACATGTATTACATGTCAGGGTGAGCCTGTTGATTCAATAAGCACAACCCATCACACAGATCAAGTCTAAGTGTGGAATGACCCCGTCTCCTACAGTGTGAATTTCTTTTGTCTTCCTCCTTTCCTTCTTACAAGAATGAAAAAATGCTTGTGATAGCATTATTCGTGTCTGTCAGGAATGATGACATATTCAATACTGAAGATTAATTTTGGTGATAGTGGATACAAAATTTCTTAAGCAAAAGCAGAGTGTATTATGGGAGGATGAATAGAAATTTTTGAATTTTTCTGTTGAGCAGTATATGAAGTTTTGTTGCATTAAGTATTTTACCACTATTAAAATATGAAACAGGTATGAAAAAGCAAAACTGCTTTTTCTATTTGGGCATCCTAGGAACATATGCCAAAAGAACCTATTTTTTTTCAGTCATGTAAAATAAATGCGGTGCCTACCCATTATACGGATAAGAAAGCCTAAGCTAGAAAAGATGCTCAGTGTCACTAGTCATCAGGGAAGTGCAAATCAAAACCACAATGAGGCATGCTCTTGCACCTATTAAGATTGCCATTATTAACAAGCAAACAAACAAGTAAACAAAATACTCAAGTGTTGCAAGGTTGTGGAGACATTGGAACCCTAGTGCGATATTAGTGGGCATGTAAAATGCTATAGCTGCTGTGGAAGATGGTATGATGTTTCCTTAGAAAAAATGAAACATAGAATTACCATGTGATCCAGCCATCCTGCTTCTGAATTCTTGTATACAGGTATATCCAAAAGAACTGAAATCAGGAGCTTGAGGAGACACTAGTAATAGCACTTCCATATTCATTGTGGCACTATTCACAATAACCAAGAGGCGTAAACAACCCAAATGTCTATTGATGGATGAATTAATAAAGTGTGGTGTACACATTCAGTGGAATACTATTCAGCCACAAAAGGGAAAATTCTGTCATAACCTACAATATAGATGTACCTGGAAGATATTATGCCAAGTGAAAAAAGCCAGTTGCAGAAGGACAAGCTCTACATGATTCTACTTATATGAGCTATCTGAAACAGTCAACCTCCTAGAAACAGAAAGTAGAATGGTGGCTCCTGGGTGCTAGTGGGGTAAAGGGAAATGGGGGGTTCTGTTCCATGGGTATAAAATTTTAGTCATGCAAGATAGAAGAGTTCTAGAGATCTGCCATACAACATTGTGCTTATAGTCAACAATATCATACTGCAGGTGAGGTTGGACAAATTTGCAAACTCATCTTAGAAAAAATGCTACCTACCTCATTGCTGAATGTCACTATGGTCACCTTCGAAATACTCCTCTTGGGAAGCTATGCACTGACGCCAGTGCCTAGTCCACTCTTCAAAGCAAATTTTGGAATTCCTTTTCTGGAATGGCCATCAGAGCTGTCATTGGACCCTAAATCTGACAATTAAGTTTGCAAATTTGCCTCAGTGCGCTTACGTTGGCAGCACTGTACAAACGACTCAGTAAGGTGTTATACTCTTGGAACTCTCCATTTCCCTTTACCCCTAGTACTTACAATTTTGTTAAGAGGGTAGACCTCATGTTATATATTTTTACCACAATTAAAAAAGTAAGCACAGTCAATTCCTGTAGCTAAGGACCATATACTTGTAAGCTGTACCCATTTGCTCTGCAGCTGCTTTTTGTTTGTGGTACATCCTGATATCCCTTTTTCCTCACGCTAAACATTCACAACTCAATGAGTTAGTCTAGATAACTTCAGTCTAGTTTTAGTTGGTGTAGGTTTTTCTATCCTCTGGATAGAGAATGAGTTACATGCAATTATATTCAAAATCAAGTGGGGCTGGGGGTATTAGTTACCCTTACTGGACATGCTCCAGTAGCTGGGATAAGAAGTACAGTATTTTTCTGCAGGTGAATACAATGTGAACATTCTTTTAAATTAATTGGTTTTTAGAGGTGTTTGTATTTACCTTTGACTTGCTTTCAAAAACAAAGGAAGAAGTGACAGATTTCCTGCTGTGCTTTTTTTTCACATTCTATTGCAATCATCATCCTGGGACCCACTTTTGCTTTCAAGCTGCCCCTGTCTTTGAGTATCTCCTGAATTGGGGGAGGTATCATGAAAAGACTAACTGGGACTAAGTTCAGCAGATGGAGTTTATCACTTTGTTAAGACCCTCTAAAATATAGGGTAATGTTTAGAAATTGTTGTACAATATGATTGTTTATTGATTTATAGGTATTTTTTCACTTACATATTTTATAATAAAAATAATTTGCAGTTGGGGTCCTTAGTGTTGCTCACACATGTGGAAGATTACAAAACATGGCCCCAGATCATTACTGGTCCTTTCATTCATACTGTTTGCCATGTGACTTTGTGTGGCCCTTCTATTCTGAGACTGGGTTTGGCCATGCAACTTGCTTTGGCCATTGGGATGTCAGCTGATATGATACAAGTAGAAACTTGGAAAGCACCTTACCTTATTGGACTTGCTCCCTTTTAACCTTTTCCATCTCCATGAGGAGCACAGGTAAGCCTACAGGTTAATGAACTGGGCCGGCCTGGATTGGCCTACAGCCAGCAAATCCCCGGACATGTAGGTAAGACCAGTTCAAAATAGCCAGTCTATGTACCAACCTACAGGTAGACCTCAGTTGAGTGCAGCCTTATCAGCTTACCCTTACAGACTCATGAGCTGAATGTATGTGTATTGTGATAATCTAGTGATGTGTTGTGATTGTTCATTGTGCAGCAACAGATAATTGATATGCCTGCTATTATGTCAGCAGGATGCATATTTCTATTCAGGAGACCAAGAAGGATACACAGAATGATGCCTTAAAAATTTTCTTGTGAATTTAAAACTGTCAGTGGGAGTGACTGACATAACCAGGTGGGACAAAATAATCAGAAGTGGAGAAAAACCCCTCTGGAAGTAGAAATATAGGAAAATTGAGAGTTGTAGTTGAGAAGCCAAGTAAGGGCAGTAACTGTGTCCCTGTCATCTTTGTAGCTCCAGGATCTAACAGAGAGCCTGGCATTAAGAGGGAATAAATCAACGAATGTTGTGGACAAATTTATGGAACAAATGGAACAACATTTAATCTCCTGCCTATTTGCTATTCAGCACATCTCAATTTTGGTCTATAAAATCCAGCTCTGCCTGGCTATGTGCACGTCATTTCCTTTGGATAATGGCAGAAGTACTGGTTGTTGAAACATTTAAAAATCACTAATTCAGATTTGGCATAACTTAGCTTTAAATTTCTCTCTGCTGAAAAAAATCCACTTTTTAGTAATTATGCAAAATAATAGTGCAACTGTTATTTCAGAGCAAATATTAAAATTACTTTTAAAAAAGATGAATTTATTCACTCTTGTTTCCAAAATAGGAATATATATCTACTCCTAACATTCGGTGCCTTGAGGCAATGTTTAGTTAATTCTAAATATTAAAATACAGTTTATACCTGAAAATAGTTAACTTCATTCAAAGAATTGCTCAATCTTAAAAAAAAAACCACGTAAACTACTCTGGTTTTATTTTCAGCAAATACAATTTAGTGAAATTTTATGACATTTTGAAAAATTTAATCATGGCACTCTTTTGCTCACTTTGAAAGATGTATTTTTTGTTTGTTTGCTTTGTTTTTAGTTTTATTTGGAAATCTTAACATTTCCAGATAACACGACCTTGCCTTGAACTCCTACCTGGTAGGAATGTTATTGGAAGTGGATTACTTCCTACCCTCTGAAAGTAGGTTTATTACAAAAATTGGTCTTATCAAGTGTTTAAAAACATACATGAAGCCACCTTTTCACCATTTTGTCCTCTCCTCAACCTACCAGTTTTTATCCTTCTTGTAAAAAGAAGCTGCCACAGAGCATTCTGGAATTGCAGGATATCCTAGAATGGGCCAGCATCCAACAAGGCTGGCGTGGTGATTTCCATATCTATAGTTGAGGTAAATGGATGAATTTGTGATCCAAGTTTTTAATTTGACCCATTCTGACAACTCCCTTATTTTTTTCTGGTGATTCTTACTTGTTTTCCTTAGTGGCTCAATGAAGACCTCAGGCAAACTTTTTTTTTTTTTTTTGTAAAGAGCCAAATAGTAAGTATTTTGGCTTTGCAGGGCAATGGTTACTGTTGCAACTACAGGGCTCTGCCATTTCAATGTGAAAGCAGACTTAGATAAAAGGTAAACTAATGAGTGAGGTGTTCCAATAAAACTTTATAGGCACTGAAGTTTACATGTTATGCAATTTTTCCGTGTCACAAAATATTTTACTTCTTCTTTTTTATTTTTTAAATGCATTTAAAAATGCAAAAACAGTTGTTAGTTCAAAGGCCTTACCCAAACTGGGGGTGGGTTGGATTTGGCCTTTGGCTAAGATTTGTCAATCCCTGACCTTAGGTTAGCTGGGCTGAAGGGTCAAAGTGAATGGGATCCCTTGAGTAAGAGCACAATGCTTGAGTTTTCATCTCAGCTCTGCCTTTTACCATCCCTGTGATCTTGGGCCAGTTTTTTCTTTCTTTCTTTTTTTTTTAATGTTAAAAAGTGGGAATTTTAATAATCCACTTAACACTGCTGTGAGGATTGAACGTATTAATGTAGATAATAACATGCTTGACACCTAGCAAATACTGTATATATACTAGCTGTCTCAGTTATCACCGTCACCACGGTTGGAAATTCTAATTCATTTTGAAACATGCAGAACTGGGCTGACCCCATGATATCAGCACTGTTGATTGTCATTTGATCACTTGCCCTGTGTCAGGGATCTTTTAACATTTTTGCTCTTGCGGTTGATCTGACAGTTCATATTTATGCTTTTATAGGTGTATCCAGATATTAAAATTCTCAAATAAAGCCATAGCATTTCCCCCTGACCTGCTATTTTATAAAAGTATTTGTCATAAAATTAACCAATTTTAATATTCAAATTTTAAAAATCCAGTAATATTATGAATTAGAAATAAATACCCTAATCAAAACTTTTAAATGTTGATTCTTATTTTATGAAAGGAATCTTGTTTCCCCACCAGACCTTCTGTCTCCAGGTAAAATTAATAGGACAAGTAGTATACACTATGGGAAACAAGCACAGGTAATTTATACTTAATTGCTAAACTAACATACAGGGTTTATTGTTCTCATGTGTTTTTAATACTCAGAGGATGGTTACAAACTCAATTTATTACTTTTTTTTTAAATGTGGGTAGTTCCCTGGCTGGAAATTGAACCCAGTCTGCAGCGTTGGCAGTGCTGAAGCCTTAGCCATACACCACCAGGGAACTCCCTACAAACTCAATTTAGATGACCACATTGCTTTTGGTATCAAGAAAAATGTATATGCCATCTTTCTTGATCGTAGCACAATGCACATACGCTATTAGGGTCTTTTTATCTGTGTTGGGCTTCTTCTTTATTAAAACTTTTTCCATCAGTAAAATGAATAAGAACATAGAAGTAACTTTAAAATTAGGCCACATCGCCAATATAGCCATCCACAGGGGCCACAACCACTGGCTCACTGGCCCATGCCAAGGTGATCTGGGCTGCAGGCTATGTGTCATTTCTTGCCCTCTTCGCAAATTTCTGGACACTTAGTTGAGATGCCAATCAAGGCAGCCTTTCAGAATGTTGGACACAGTGAAGTTATTATGGAATGTTCTAGATTTGGCTTCGATGACCATTTTTCCCTTCCCTAAAATAAATCCCCCCCCCAAATAATTTCACAACTGTTTTATAGCAACAATATCAGCACTGATACCCTGATGTGTCATGACTCTGTGTGACAACCCCTACCCTAAACAAGCAAAGCCCAAGATGGTACCATCCTGAGTTGAAACAGTGACAAATGAGCTTATGCTTAAGGCAGTCTCTTTAGTCCTGTGGCTTCTCTCTCTGGCTGTAAGCATCATAGCAATGGATTGTGTTGTATTCAGAAAGCTCATGCTATAAGAGAAGTTGGTTTAAGCTTTTATTAGTTATAAGAAGGGAAGTATGCGCAGTTTATATAAATTTTGTTAAGTTAGTATCATATGCTAATAATTATGTTTTCAGTAATAGAACTCGAAATCTTTAATGTTTTAAACTCAGCTATATATGTTACATAATGACAAGTGGCAAAGCTTTTTTACTAATAAATCAGCAATGGGTTGAAAAAGTAATGTCACAGCTCACTGTATGTATATTCAGCAACATGCAATTCATCCATGGATAAATTTTTACCTAGATATGCTTTTTGGTTCATAAAAATTTTAGCCCAAAGCAACTAACCAACAAAAACCACCCACCCAATCCAAAACAATGAGGCTTTAAAAACGTATGCTCAGAATTTAAGCACTGCTAATTTCTTTTTTTTTTAATTCAGTATTTTAACAAGGAAAAACACATCTGGAAAGTCTGTAGCCATGGTGTAAATTCAGTACAAGAAAAATAAAGATCAAGAATGACTTTTTAGAGACTGATTTAAAACTCAGGGACTTGGGTTTTCCTGCATCTGAATAGGTACTTTAACTTCCTGAAAAGCTAGGAAAAATCATCGTTTCCATTAAAGAGGTTTTCTGAATGTCAAATACTAGATAGGGAGATGAGTATTATTGTGGGCATTAAGCCTAAATCTTATTAAATTTCTACTATTACCTATAAAGCTATTTAAGGTGGGGGAAAATTTGAAAAAAGAATGATAACACTCACTTACCTACTTGAAAAGAAAAGAGTAACAGTAACATGCAGATAATTGAGGAAAAATTATTTTGTCTATTCTAAATTGTCTGGGTAACTACCTTAATTATCTACATCAGGGTGCCAGCAAGGCGTCTATCCAGAGGTGACAGTAAGTCCCAAATTTTAGGCACGATAACCCTAGGAGAGTAACATTAGCACTAGGAAGTATAAATTCTGGAGCCAGAATTTATGAGAACAGTAATTGACTTCATTGTTGACTTCCTGTCCCAAGGGGAACTAACCCTATACCTATTTGGAGGAGAGAAGTATTGAGATTGCTTTGAGGGCAATTAACCTAATGCCTTTTCAAATATGAAGTATTGTCTCACCTCTGAATGTGCAATTGCACCTCCAAGTCCAAGATTAACAATTTAACACAGGCACTATCATGTCGCCCCAAATCATTTGTCAAACATACACAATGTGAAATATCACCGCCAATGGGGCACTGAGCAGATTTCAGCTGTTTAGATATTGCTAAACAATTGGTTTGACTGACTCATCAATGAAATTTTTTTGACCCAAGTGACCTCATTTTGGGTTAGTTTAGCTGGCAATGTGTGTAGATGGAATTCTGTCAACAGAGTTTTTGGGAGAAGAGGGAAGTTCTGGCCACACATTAAGCATGATCTGGTCTCCAGTTCTTCAAAGCACTTGGGTTTCTTGCTTTGTCATTCTACAAATCTCTCCCAACATGGAACTGTAGAATGCACACGAAGGAAAAAAAAGGAACAGAAACAAACTAGCTCCTGTCATCTCTGTTGATTTTTCACTCAGTAGACTTCTTTATGGATTAAAAAACTTTTTTTTCTGCTTCTTGTAAAGCAATGTTCATTGGAGCTTAGCCAATAGATGGTATCATTCCTTCCAGAGTCTATGCTATGGGCGGCCTATGGAAGCATATCTGCTCAAGGCATTCATGCAAATTATTACTTACTGCCCTATATGCTCATAAATTAATAGCTTCTCTGTGGATGAAAAACAGAAATTAGACAACCATTAAGGTTGAACAATGTTCAAAGAATATTAAATATTAATATATGAAATGAAAAAATATTGTGAGTGATATCAGTAGATATGCCAAAAGCATAACAAGCCAAACCTAAGAATGCAAATAATAAAAACATGTTTTCAGCTAGATATTCTGGATGGTTTAGTATTCAAATTAAACTTGTTGTTTTTTTCCTCTTTCAGTAAAAACAAAACGAAGTGTTGAGTGTTGTCATATTGTATGAGTGTTCATTTTCATACTCAGAGCAAAAATGAATTTAAGGTGAATAAACTAAAAAGGTCTGAGTTATTTTAGTCATGGTGTTTGTGAGGAGAATTTTCCCTGCAATATTAAAAATGCATACCATGAATATGTAAAGAAAGCAGTTTTTATCAGTCTATAGTTTTTTGTATTCCCAGCACTTTAATAAATAATTGTCAAGTTGGCAAGTGCACCCTAAGGATGCTATATGCTATAGCATTTGCCGGATGCTATAAAATCGGAATGAAAATTGGCAGAAGACTCTTCTAGGTGATGGGATGACGTGCACCATTGTTCTTTGGATGAGTGGGCATGGTCACTGGTCTTTGGTATTGAGAAATTTAGGAGAAAAGTTTTTATGACTAAATGCCCACCCTTAAAATTCACTGTGTTCCCATGAAGCAGATTTAGTGTCAGGGATATTGGTCTCACACAAATGACAAGCCCAAAGGAGCTCTAGCTCTGATCCTGCCTTACTTTGAATTAGTTGTGTGGTCTTTCTTAGGCAAAGGAACTTCTCAAGGACCCTTACTCATTTATTACATGAGCTTGTAATACAAACCCTATGGACATCACAGAGGTACTGGATTTTGTTGATTAAATAAGATAAAACCTAAACAAGCACTGTAATATATTCAATCAGTCAAAATTTTATTAATGGAGCACCTACTATACGCCAGGCAGTCAGCCAATCCCTGGAATCCAAACCTGAATAATTCAAAATGAGTGCAAATATTTACATCATACATATATTGCATACCAACTCATTTCACCCTCACAACAACTTCATGGAGTAAATACCTCAAATTACTCCTTTTTACAGATGATGAAACTAAAGCACAGAGAAATTAAGTAACTTGTCCAAGGTCACATAGCTAGTTAACGGCAGAGCTGGGACGTGATCCCAGACAGATGGCTTCAGAGTCGGTAGTCATCACTACACTACACTGACCCTAAGACTGTATCATTCCCCTCGGCCCTCTGAGTCTTGCCACAGAGATGGACCATCGTAAAACAGTGTGGCATGCAGTAAGAGCATCATGCTCTGGGCATCAGTATGGAACCCTGAGAAAGGGTTTCTAACCCAGTGGTGTATATGTGCATGTGTGTGTGCTGGTGATTAGGTAGAGAATGGCCAGGGAAGGCTTTCTTAATAAGTGAGACCTCAACTGAGACTTAAAGATGGGCAGGGTGGGTAGAAAGGGCATTTTAGGCTAAGATTACAAGAGCAAAAGCACAAATGTCAGAATCAACCTGGAATGTGCATGGCCACGAAGCTAGGGTCATTCTAGAAGTGATGGCAGAGAGGGTGGTGGTGGGGCAGGACCCACATCTCAGAGGACCCTGCATGCCAGGCTCAGGAGACATGATGGGACTGTAATGTATGACATTAGTAATGAAGATGAATGGTAATATCAGGGGCAGAAAGTCATGCAGATTGCTGCGTAGTGAAGGCAGGGCAGGAGTACATGCCACAATACAGGCAATGGTGGGGGTTACTATGTGCTTCTAAGTACACAGAGTGATTTGTAAGGAGAGAGCCTATATGCCAGTGCTTTTCAAACTTTAAGGTGCATGAGATTCATCAAGGGCATTTATGAAAATGCAGATTCTGGTTCAGGAGGTGGGGAGTGGTACTGAGATTGTGCATTTTTAAAAAGCTCCCAGGTGATACCATGCTGCCCATCCTGAACTGCCCTTCGAGCAGCAAGGCTATATGGAGTGTATGCAGCCTCGAAAGATGGTTCTTTGTTCTCTCAGAAATTCTTCAGTGGTAACCCCAGCGAACAGGTGTGAACTGGTGCATCTCAGGGTTCTAGTAGAAGATGCTACACGGTATCTTCTAGGCCAGTGCTTGGTCTGGTTTGATTAAGTCTGCCAACTTCCTTATTCCTGAGAAAACACATGTGGTCCTCTTCTAGGCATGTGGGCTCTCCTAACCCCAAGACCTGTTTCCAATCTCTCCCTTTATTTTCTAGGAAAGTGGGATTAAGAGATTAAGAAATCTGTGTAGAGGAGAGAAAATCTATGACATTGATTCCAGGCCTCTTTGTAACTTGGTATTCATCTGATAGGCCCTACCTTCCCCAAATTGTGCTGTTCAGTGTATGTATTTATAGAAATTCAAGGGACTAAAAATCACCTTAGCTTTGAAATATAGGTGGTGCCTCTTTAGTAGGCTGACTAGATGTCCTGGTTTAAATGAAGCAGGAAACAACAGTACTGTCCTGTATCAAACGGTACATATGGTTAGCCCACAGACACCTTGAATTCAACCCAGTGAGACTGGGTTGATCATATGTTCTTTTGAAACGGGTCAGTACCCTTGTTTCCTGTCCCATTTAAAAATGGGACGTCTGGTCAGCCTACGTTTTAGGTATACTGAGGCACATCTACAGAAGTCACATAAGGAGAGCTAGGAAATCCTACCTTTGAGCTTTAGTGAGATTGCACTTGAGGGAGGGATCCTCTCAAAGATTTCTGGGGGACACGCTTTTGGGTTTCTCAGGTACCTCAGGAGCATTACGTTGTCAACTCCTGATGGCGTCTATGAAAATTCAACATCCTTGAACAACAGGGTGCCCAGAGAGAAGGAACCAGAGCCTCGTAGATGTAAGGATGACACTGAATTCTACCAGATGTTCTCCCTTCACCCATCACCGAGGAAATGGTGGGTTACTTCTAGTAATATCTGAACAAAGAGCTAGACTGAAACAAAGGAAAAAGAGAAAAGACCCCAAGCCAGGACAGATACTAAATAAGCCATCTTAAGAGGTGAAATAATACGTGGTAGCAGATAGAACAGTGACACTCAACATCCTAAAATACCTCAGATTTTGCTCTTTGGACAAATGCACCTTCACAGCTGCCCTGAGCATTCCCCTACCTTCCAATTTAGCAACTCCATTTTACCCACATTATCAGAAGGCTGGGCTGCAGTCATTCTCCAATGGCTTATTTTCTTTTCATCTCTCCCTCAATTTAAGATGAAAAGTTTTATATTTTGCATATATTTTTCTTTGTTCAAGGACCAAATATGCCTTCTAGAACCTTTGGGGAAAGTATGCAAGTGAAAAGACAGCACCAACTTTTAGATTCTATTTTTATATCTTGGAATCTTTTTAGTCTTAAGTTGCTGATATTATGGGAACATGTAAAATTGCAAGGAAAATAAAAGAAGTATCTATTGCCTAAAAGGCAGAAGAGCTGATTTGGAGCAATTCACTCTCTAGTCTCTCCACTGAGAATTTATATGGCACCCATCATCTCCTAGGTGTTTTCTAAGCAATAGTGAACAGGAGGCTAAAGAAGGGAAGAGTTAAAAAGTAGATTCAGAAAGTCATTTCAATACATGGAGGCTGTTGACTACATAAAGTAAAGCAGTAGGTGGACTTTACTCCAATTCTGTGAGAAACCCACACACAATGATCCTTCCTCTGTATTCAAGTTTCTGTCAAGTGTTTGTATTTCCTTCCCTTAGATAACATGCTGCTTTATAACTAGTCTCTTCCTGCTTTGCGTTTTTAGGCGAAAGCTTTGGAAAGCAAAGGTCTTACCTCTTATCTAAATTTGGAGTCACCTAGAAGTACATGCTCTACCTCAGGGTGCAGAAAGGAACAAAGTAACCCAGCCCCACTGCTTGTCTGCGAATTTGCTAATTGCTCTGCTAAACCAATAATTTAATTCTGCTCAGATGGACAGTCTGGTTACCCTAACTGGAACGTTCCACACCAAAAAGCCCACATTTTTTTCTGCATTTATTTTAATCAACAAGACACTGATTCCTACAGCTCCTGACTACATTAGAAGTTATTAGATAGATGAAAGATTCATGAACATGGCTTGGATTGTGAAGAGTTAGAATTCCCTCAGCTTTCCCCACAAGCAACCATGAAAAAGTAAGTAAATTTACTACTTTGATTAACTCCCTCTGATTCTTCTATTCAATCAAAATTCATTCAACAAATATTGATTGACCAGCAGATAGTACCCCAAAGACAACAAATACTAGAGCAGTTAGAGTTTTGAACACAGCTTTTGATAACAAGCATCAATAATATGTAATGTTAATGCTATTCTTTAAAAATTTGAAAATGATTCCTTTAGGAAAGAGTGCAAACTTTTGTATGTGTTTAATTTTTTTAAGTCTGCATATTTTACAAAAAAGCATCTAATGAAAAGATTACAATTTCTTTTTATTTTTGCTTTAGATTCAATCAAGTCCAACAAACCTTTATGGACCTCTTACGTACAAGACTCTTTGCTATGTGGTCTTATGATTAAAAAACTGAGCCAGATAGAGGCCCTACCCTCAGAGAACATACCAGCTAATTACATGGTTACCTGAAGTCAGTCCAATAAAGGTCCTTGCATGTCATTTTTAGTGGCTCACAGGTCCTGGGGAACCCCTGAAGATTTTAGACTATGGGAGTACGATGATTAGATCTTTCCCTTTTCAGGAAGATGTTAGGAGCTGTTTCAGTGGTCCAGGTGACCACAAAGAGCCTGGAGCTCTGGGGCTAAGAAGGAGGGGACAGCTTTATCAGGAGGTCAAAGGTTTAATGAGAAGACCCCAACCCAGGACTGATAGTTTGATCATATATTTGGACACACAGAGCAAAGTCAATGCTGCAGCAGGGAGAGTTGTATGACTCTCGTCACTGAGATCCCACCTTAGGTTAAGTAAAAGTGGTCTCTATTGTCTAGTAGATACCTAATAAACAGATTCTCCTTTCAGTCACACATGAAAACACAGATACAGATTAAGGGCAAAGGAGGGCCCCATTTGCCTGTTTGTGTTGCTTTACAAACAGCTCTGCAAAAAGTAGTCCCAGTGAGCTTCAATCATCCCACTTTCCCCTTTTGTCTTATTTACAGTCATTATTGGTTACAAAAGTCTGCTCACAAAACAGTGAGTGATTATAATTTAATGCATCCTTTCTGAAAACTTGAATGGAAATTAAAGCAGGGAGCTACATGTGGGGAATGGAATTGGGAAATGGGTTGGGCACATCTGAGGCAATAGCTGCGAGTGCTCATTGTTCAGAACTTCCCAGCTGTCGGTCCAGGACTGCCCTCAGCGTGGGAGAGCTTAGGTCACTCCCTTGCAAACTGAGTCAAATGGTAGTGGTATTGGAGCTAGGGGATCCCCTCTTACTCTGAGGAGTCTAGTATATACAGTTCCTGAACTCTAAGTGAACCCCAGAAATGCTTGTCGATGTCATCCAGCATCCAAAGTCACTGTGGACCAGTTATATTCCATTGGCTTCTGTTAATGGGATCACACAACAGCGAGCTGAAGCTTTTTCTGCTGGCATGAGCATGCAATCTCACAAGCCACCAAGAAGTTAAAAAGAATGAAATCTCTCTCTCCATCAGTCTTTACTATTCCCCTCATTGCTGCCCTCCCAAGTCACTTGAGGCCAGATCCAAATGCTCTGATAATAAAACCAAAAATCTTTGAAATGGAAGAGAAAGATACTCACTTAGCAACTGAAATAAATGCTCTCCTGATAAGAGTCATCAATGAGATATATGGATTTTTGCAAAAACCCTAAACCCACACTCTGCATTATAGTAGTCACTAGCCACCTGTGGCTATTTAAATGTAAATTAATTTAAATTCAATACTATGTAAAATTTTCTTCTCTAGTCACACTAGCCAGTTTTCAGTACTCAGCGGTCACATGTGGCTAGTGGCTACCATATTGAACCATGCAAACCTCTGTGCATACATAATATTAAAATGTTGTAAAATAATTAAGAAGCAATGAGTTTTGAGTATTTATTATCTTTATTTTTAATAGATGATATTTAATGATAAGTTATACAATGTGATTTTTAAATAATGACTATGCTTATAAAACAGATCACAAAATTCCTGAAAATGAAGCAATCAACTTCACAAGTCAGTACAAACCTACTCCCACACAGCACTGGGACATTTCCATCATCTCAGAAAGTTCTATTGGACAACAATGCACCAAACAATGCACCAACTTACCAGTCTAGCAAAAAAAAAATACCTAGAGTGAGAATGGGACACCCTGCCCCTACATTGGGAGCAAGGATAAAAGACTTTAAGGGCCGTAATCTTTCCATCACTTCTTCCCTTCCTCAGACCTAAACCAAATTCCTTGCTACTTTTGGAAAAGGAAGTGCACACCGAATTGTTTTAGAGTGTATCGCCACCCTCTCAGACGCTTTGCCACCAACTCTCTTCGCCATTCTCTGGCATATTCTGTCAACTTCTCTTCTTCATTTTCTCTCTTCCTCTGACCGTCAACCTATTTTTTTTTTCTAATTTCATCATTACAGTAAGGCCCGAGGCCCATGATTATCCAAGTCACCTTCCAATTCACCAGTATCCCTGGTGTTTTGCATAGAATTCAGGACAATGCTGCAGGCGGAAACCTCACCAGAAATTTATACAACACCATAATGTTCTTCTGATTCCCCAGGCACTCTTCCCTTGATTGGAGCCGGGGATCCATTTGCTTTTTCCAGATACCACAGCTTTTTTCCCTGGGTCAGAGAATTCAGGCTGAGGTTTGTTTCAGAACAGAATAAGCACACAGAAGACTCTTTCTTGTCAGCAAACCCAAGACAGAAGCTTCTTTTCTTTCCTCTTAGAAGAATATGCTCAAGAGAATATTCGCAGGAGGTGATGTCAGTGATTTTTGTTTTTATTTTGGTTTAAACTAGCAGATGGCATTTTGGTTCCAAAGACGAGTGTTTCCAGAAAGTAGGGCAGGGGCAGGGGCCTGTAGTTCTAGAGCAAAATTTTTTAGCCATTTTTAAGTGTACAGTTCAGTGGCAGCCATCACCATTGTCCGTCCCCAGAACTTACTTTGCAAAACTGAGGCTGTACACCCATTAAACAATAACTGTCCTATAACCTCCCCTCACAGCCCCTTACAGCCAGGGGCTCTCCCTATGCATTTGACTAATCTAGGTACCTCATATATGTGGAATGGTACAGTATCTGTTCTTTTGTGACTAGCTTATTTCACTTAGCATAATGTTCTCAAAGTTCACCCATGTTGTTGCATATGTCAGATTTCCTTTGCTTGTAAGGCCGAATAATACTCAGTTGTATGAACATACCACATTTTGTTTATCCATTCGTCTGTGGATAGACAATTTGGTTGCTTTCACTTTTCAGCAATTGTGAATAATGCTGCAATGAACATGGGTACACACATGTGTTTTTGAGATCCTCCTCTCAATTCTTTTGTGTATACACCTAGAAGTAGAATTGCTGGAACGTACAAGTTTAATGTTTTTGAGGAACCTCCATACTGTTTTTCATAGATGCTGCACCATTTTACATTCCCACCAACAGGGCACAAAGGATGCAATTTCTTTACATCTTCACCAACACTTGTTATTTTGTTTTGTTTTATTTTATTTGTTGCTTTGATAGTAGCTATCCTAATAGGTGTGAGGTGGTATCTCATTATGGTTTTGAGGCATCAGTATTTTTTAAAAGCCCTGTAGATGATTCTATGTGCAAACGAGGTAAGAGCCATGGCTGGAGGGAAGCTGTGGATGCCATAGGCAAGGACATCTGGGCTTACATGGTAGACGAATTCCATCCTCTAGAGAAACCAAAGAAAGGACACTTGGCTTTGGCACCTGATAATTTCTACATGAACTTTGGGGCAAATCACTTGGCTTCTCTGACATGTTTCCCTACTTATAAATGGGAGTGAGAAAACATTTTTCGACTGCTGTTGTAATTGTTAACTAGCACATAATTATTATGGGAGGAAATTTTTAGAAATTTGGAATATCACACCTTGTCTCTCTCTGAAACTAAGAGATGAGAAAAGAATCCTAACGAGAGTAAGATATTTTTGTGAAGGCTTTATAGTTAATGTGTCAAGCTACCTAAATTAACATCTGTGGAGCCCCTGTGAAGTGCTTAGCATGGGCAAGCATTTTGCATGCACTGACTCATTCAAGTCTCCTCTAGCCCAATGATGTGGGAACTACCACATTCCCCATTTGACTGATAATAATAACAGTAATAATAATAAATTCTTACTGAGAGCTTTATTACATATCAGTATTAATTCATTTAATCTTTTAAAAATTAGTTTCAGGCACACAGAACAACATAATGATCAGACATTTACACAACTTACGGAATAATAACCCCAACAAGTGTACTACCTATCTGACATTGTACATAGTTATTAGAACATTATTGATTATATTCCCCATGCTGCACTGCACATTGCCATGACTACATTTTAAAAATTATAATTGACATTTAATGTTATTTTATGTTAGTTCAGGTGTATAACATAGTGATTAGACATTTATATTATTTATGAAGTAACTCCCTCAATAAGTTTACTACTCATAAGATACTATACATAATTTTTATAATACTATTGACTGTATTCCCCATGTTGTACTTTACATCTCCATGACTCTCCTGTAACTATCAATTTGTATTTATAAATCTCACCCAGACCTGAAAACCCTCCTGTCTAGTAAGCATTAGTTTATTCTCTGTATCTATGGGTCTGTTTGTTTGAGCATTTATTCTGTTCTCTAGATTCTACACATAGTATTTGTCTTTCTCACTTATTTCACTAAGCATAATACCCTCTAGGTCCATCAATATTGTGACAAATGCTAACATTTTATTTTTTATGGCAGAGTAATATTCCATTATGTATATATATATAATGATTTCTTTGTCTGTCTATTGATGAATGTTTTGGCTGTTTCCATGTCTTGGTTATTGTGAAAAGCACTGCAGTAAACATAGGGGTGCATATATCTTTTTGAATTAGTGTTTTAGATTTCTTTGCATAAAACCCAAAAGTGGAATTGCTGGATCATAACATAGTTGTATTTTTAATTTTTTGAGGAACCTTCAAACCAGGGCTACCTGGTAGTGGCTACAGAGCTATATGCAATTGGTTGCTGCCTGTGGCTACAGAGCTATATGCAATTGGCATGTATGGGTGGCCTTGCTGTGAACCATGAATGGCTGCCATCAGTATTGGGCCTGTGGTGGTTTAGCAAAAAAGTCCTAGAGTCCTCCTAGGTCTCTTGACACCTGCCAACTATCTATGAGGCTCAGCATCTGAGACAGTTTCCTTTGGTGTGTGCGCTAAGCTGTTGACCTGATGTTAACAGTGGTCCTATGCACTGCTATATGAGTCTCTAAGCAGCTTGCATGGCAGGGCTGGCTACCCAGGAGCTGAGGGTGCCCCAGGTGATGACGCACTAGTTGGGCAGAAACCAAGGGAACCACCAAGGTGGTACGTGTACATGTGGACTATACAAGATCAATGCAATCTCACATTTGGCCCTGTGAGGGTGGGTTCAACACAGGAAAGGTGGCACCATTCTGTTGGTTACATATGAGGAGGGCTCCATGCAGAGATAATGGTGGTTAACCCTCTAGCCCTTGCTCTGAAGCCACACAACTAAGTCTTTCCTGTCTCTCACATCACCATCCCTCTGGTAGAGCCCAGAGTGAGTGCCTGTGAGTGATAAGTCTGTGTGTGGGCCCTTTAAGAGGATATATGGGTTTCCAGCCACCTTTCATCTCACTGGCACAGGCAAACAAAATCCTTACTGATTTTCACTGCCAGATGTTGTAAAGACTCTTCTTCTCAGAACAGGACCCCTGGGTGGGGCTGGGACCCCTCATTCTTCAGGGGGACCTCTGCCACTGAGATGTCCCTCCTGGTGCTCAACCATTACCTTTGGGTTTGGGTTTGGTCCATTTTGTGTCTCCATCCCTAATATCAGTCTTGATTGGGTTCTTCTTTGTATCCTTAGTTATAGGAATCCTGCTTAGTCTTCACAAGCTTTTGAGATTGTTGTTCTGTAATTTAGTTTTAATTTTACTGTGATCTTGAGGGACAGCAGGCATAGCATTTACTTATTCCACCATCTTGGACCTTCTCTCTAATTTATTTAATCTTAACAGCAGCACTTTGAGGTGGCAATCATTTTTAAAATGGATGTGTTGAGGTATTATTGGCATACATTAAACTGCATGAAATAAAGTGTGTAACTTGGAAAGTTTCAGCGTGTTTACATATCTGCGAAACCATCATCACGATCAAGACAGTGAATGTACTCATTACCCCCTCCAAAAAGTTTTGCTGCACCTTCTTATAATTTCCCCCTCCTCATCAAAAAGATAATAAAGGAATATTATGTTCATTACCTCCAGGAACTCCATCAGGATAGCACAGTGAAAAATCTAGAAAAAATCTACTCTTCACTCTGGCAGGGGGTGAGGAACCATAATCCTTATGAAATACACCCATAACAAAAAACCTTCCCTTCAGAGTAAAGGACTTTCCCCTAGAGCCTTATCCCAGCTAAGGAAGGGCATTCCTTCCACTCTGACTCTCTTTAGACTTTCTGTCTAACTTAAAGGGGGAGAAAAGTTGTACACCTTAAGTAACACTTGGGGAGGTAACGCTCTAGAGGCATAGGCCCTTAAATACTGAGATTAAGCATACAATTAATAGAATGCTTCTCCAGTATATCTGATTGTCATACTAAGACAGTTCTGATGTAGGGCAATACCTATGCCACTAGTTATTAAGTCTTATTGTAAAACAATGGCAATTGAGAGGGTGAAGTATTAGTGTAGAGAAAGATAAGTAAAGCAGTAGAAATGATGGAAAATCTGGAGAAAGAGAGAAGTAAATGTAGAACTTCACAATTGAATATTGAGACAATTGGTTTTTCATATGAAAAAAATATAAACTTTATTCCTACTTCACATCATATATTATGAACTTCAGATATATTAATTACCTGAATCTGAAAAAGTTAAATGTTAAATTATAGAAGAATAACTTTAAGATTTCAAGAAAGAGGATTTATTAAATAAGATATAAAAATAAAAACCAGAAAAAATGGCACAGTTGACAATATAAAAGTGAGAGTCTTCTGAGTGACCAAAGAAACCCAAAGTTAAAAGAAAAGTCAGAGACCGAGATAATTTTCAATATTCATATAAGAAAAATAATTACCACATTTTGTGGTGTATAGTGCACACTTCGTTGCCCAAATTTGTGAGAAAAAAAATAAAGATGTGCATTATACATGGGTAGTACTAATGTTTGTAATTCTTTTATTAATGCTTATGAGTTAAAAGTGTAACTCTAGAAATCAATAATGGTGTCCATATGCAAAACAATACCCTGGAATATGATAATTGGGTTTTTTCTTGTGTTTTTTTAATATAAAAAATTTTGTACATAAAATTTTTTGTACCTTGTATCTGTTTTGTAATTATGTTAGATAAAATTTCTTGTACCATAACATGTTAAAAAATAAATGCTAAAATTCCTTTATAATACAAAAACAAGTAATGTAAACAAATGAAATTTTGAATTAAAAAATTAAAATGAAAAATATTTTCCCCTGATATTTTGGGCCAAAAACATGGCTGTGCATTATACATGGCAAAATGAGGAAATATTTGATGATATAAAGAACTTGCCAAAATTGATGTTAAAAACACTACTGAAATACTAAAAATTGGGCAAAGGATATAAACCGGCAATTCACTGAAGAGAATATCCAACTGAAGTGTATTTAGTAATTTCCAAATATTTTAGTGTTTCATAGTTAAATTCTTGTGAGTTTTAGATTTACTCTACAATGATCAGAAAATATACTCTACGGATGTTCTACATACAGCCTACATCAATTATTTAAAATTTTCTGAGACTTGATTTGTGACTCAGCATAAATGACTTATCTAATTGCAGCATTTAGATCAAGATAATTCTGTTATAGTTACTCAATTGCTCAGTAAATATTTTTTTGAAAGAATTAATGCAATTATTTATGTTCTTCTATTTGTACTTTTTCTCTGTCCCTTTCCTCAGAGCATCAGAATACTCTGTGATAACTGTCCCCATTCTATGAGGTACTGTGGGAACACTTGAGAAATCCTGTTTCACTTTGAATTTTGGTTCAGCAACTTATAAAATGACATAAGCTTAACAAATCTACCTCTCTGAGCCTGCTTCCTCTTAACAATGCTTACAAAAATCTTTCCTGGGGGATTTTGGGTAGAAATAGAAAAATACTAAACAAATTGTAGGGACAATTGTATAAACACAATGTCACAAATATATGTCTTAAATACATGTAAATTGGTAGTTCATTCCCATGTCAATAATACCATCTAGATTGTTAATACAATGACCAAATTTGTTAGAATAAAATACTAATCTGAGCATATTCTTAAATGACACCCAGAACGAGAAAAAAGTACCACATCTTTTATGACTGCAATTGTGGATCCCTCAGAGGTGTTTCTTTCTTGTGGACTTAATTCCAGAAAATGCCAGTTAAACTCCAAGGGGGAAGAAAAATCCTCAACAGCAACAAAAGATGAAAATTCCTTGAGTATTTATGCACTTCAATTATGACTGAAAGCATCAAAAAAAAATTTCCTAGTGAAAAGCAAATAAAATGAACAGCTGTCAAAAAGTAAAAATTTGTTTACATGAATATTGGGCAATATAGGTAGCAGCGTTTGGCTAGCAATTCTTGGGTGGATACTCAGAAGAGGGATTACTGGTTCATATGGTAATTCTATTATTAATTTTTTGAGGAACCTCCATACTGTCCTTCATAGTGGTTCTACCAATTTGCATTTCCACCAGCAGGGTATAAGGGTTCCTTTTCCTCCACAACCTCTCCAGCACTTGTTATTGAAACCTCTCCAACACTTGTCTTATTGAAAATAGCCATTCTAACAGGTGTGAGGTGGTAGTGGTGACAGAGACATCCTTGTCTTGTCCCTGATTTTAGAAGAAAAGGTTTCAGTTTTTCCCGTTCAGTATGATAGTCACTGAGTGTTGTCATATGTGGCCTTTATTATGTTCAGGTACTTTCCTTCTATACCTATTTTATTACTAAGTGTTTTGATTATAACTGGATGTTATATCTTGTCGAATTATTTTTCTGCATCAATTGACATAATCACATGGGTTTTGTCTTTTTATTTTGTTTATGTGGTGTATCACATCGATCAATTTGTGTATGTTGAACCACCTTTGTGCCCCTGGGATGAATCTCACTTGATTGTGATGTATAATCTTTTTAATGCATCCTTGTATTCTATTTGGTAGTAATTTAGGATTTTTGCATCTGTGTTCATCAGAGATATTACTGTATTGTTTTCTTTTTAGTGTTGTCCTTACTAGGTTTTGATACCACCAGGTTTTGGTATTGTAGAAGGAGTTGGGATGACCTCTTCTTCAATTTTTTCGAAGAGTTCAAAGATAGGTGTTAATTTCTTTTTGAAAGCCTGGCAAAACTTGTTAGTGAGACCATCTGGTCCTGGACTTTTGCTTTTGGGGAGGTTTTGAATGAACGTTTCAATTTCCTTACTGTTGATTGGTCTATTTAGATTGTCCAGTTCTTCTTGGTTCAGTCTAAGTAGACTACATGTTTCTAGAAACTTGTCCATTTCTTCTAGGTTGCTAAATTTGGTGGCATATAACCCTTCATAGTATTCTTGTGTGATTCTTTGTGTTTCTGTGGTATCAGTTGTAATTTCCCCTCTATCACCTCTAATTCTGGTTATTTGTGTCTTTTCTTTTTTTTTTCCCCTGGTGAGCCTAGCCAGGTGTTTGTCAATTTTATTAATTTTTTCAAAAAAGCAGCTCTTTGTTGCATTAATTTTTTTCTATTGTTTTTCTGTTCTCTATTTCATTTAGTTCTGCTCTAATTTTTATTATATCCTTCCTTCTGATTTTAGTTTGGTTTTTGTTCTTCTTTTTCTAGTTCTTTAAGATGTGATATTAGGTTGTTCACTTACAATTTTTCTTATTTCTTGAGATAGGCCTGTAGTGATATAAATTTCCCTCTTATTATTGCTTTTGCTGCATCCCAGTAATTTTGATATGTTGTGTTTTCATTATCATTAGTTTTATGTATATTTTAATTTCTTCTTTTATTTCTTCTTTGATCCAGTCATTTTTTAATAACACGTTGTTTAATCTCCATATATATGTAGTTTTTTTCTGTTGTCTTCTTGCAGTTGATCTCCAATTTCAAAGCTTTGTGGTCAGAGAATACACTTGGTATGATTTCAGTCTTTTTGAAATTGCTGAGGCTAGTTTTGTGGCCCAGCATATGATCTATATTTGAGAATGTTCCATGTGCATTAGAAAAGAATGGGTAGTCTTGTGTTGTAGGGTGGAGTGTCCCTGTAAATGTCAATTATGTCCAGTTGCTGTAATGTATGATTTAAAGCTTATATTTCCTTATTTGTTTTGTTTGGATGATCTGTCCATGGTTGTCAAGGGGATGTTTAGGTCCCTTACTATAATTGTGTTTTTGTCAGTTTCTCCTTTTCGTTCTGTTAGTAATTGGTTTGTAAATTTTGGTGCTTCCTGATTGGGGACATATATATTAATGAATGTCATGTCTTCTTGCTGTATTGTCCCTTTTATTATTATGAAATGTTTATCTTTGTTTCTTATTCCCTCTTTTTATCTTGAAGTGTGTTTCATCAGATATAAATATGACCACTGCTGCTTTTCTCTGGATGCCATTTGCTTGGAGTATTGTTTTCTACCCTTTCACTTTGAGTCTTTATTTGTCCTTGTGACTGAGGTGTGTCTCTTAGAGACAGCATATGGACGGGTTTTGTTTTTTAATCCAGTCAGCCAATGTGTGTCTTTTTATTGGTGATTTCAGTTCATTTACATTTAAGGTAATAATTGATATATGAAGATTTCCTATAGCCATTTTATCTTTTGTTTTCTGGTAGCTCAGTGTCTTAATTTCTTGTTTGCTTTTTTAGTTTGATGGTGTTCTATGATTTTTCCTTCTGTTTCTTTTCTCTTTTTTTTTTTTTTTTTTTTTTTTTTTTTTTTTTTTTTTTTTTTTTTTTTTTTTTTTTTTTTTTTTTTTTTTTTTTTTTTTTTGGTTATGTATTTTAGTTCTGAGTGTTTTTTACAGTAGTTACCATGAAGTTTATGAAAAAGAAAGTTTCATGTTTGTAGTGGTCCCTTTTCTTAAACATGCTTCTTCTCTCTGTTCTCTTTTGGAGATTTAAACCTTTACTTCCTCCCTTTTTATGTTTTTGTTGTCCCAACTTTTCTCCATTTATTTTGACATTTTGGTTCAGGTTAAATAGCCTCCCTCAGTATTTCCTGAAATGCCAGTCTTGTGCTGGAGAATTCCATAAGCTTCTGTATGTCTGAAAAGGTCTTTATTTCTCCTTCATATTTAAAGGATAACTTTGCTGGATAGATTATTCTTGACTGGTAATTTCTTACTTTCAATATTTTGACTACTGGATTCCACTCTCTCCTGGCTTGTAGAGGTTCTGTTGAGAAGTCTGATAACAGTCTGATGAACTTTCCTTTATAGATTATGGTGTTCTTTTCCCTGGTTGCCTTGAGGATTCTTTCTTTGTCTTTGACATCTTCAGTATAATGTGCCTTGGAGAAGGTCTCCTAGAATTCAAGTAACTAGGGGTCCTATTTCCTTCTTGGATTTGAGGTTCCAGTTCTTTCCATGGACCTGGGAAGTTCTCCTCTACTATTTGAGAAAATTCTCTGTGGTCATCCCATCCTCTGCTCCCTCTGGAATATCCATTATTCTTATGTTGCTCTTTCTAAGGCAGTCAGGTAGTTCTTGTAGGGATTTTTCATATGTTTTAACTCTTAGGTCTCTCTCTTCTTCCTTCTGTGACATTTCCATATTTCTATCTTCAATATCATAAGTCTTTCCTCCATCTGGCTGGCTCTGCTTCCTATTCTAGCTATTTCATTTTTCATTTCTTTCATTGTGTTGTTTATCCCCAGAATTTCTATTTGCTTCTTTTTTATAGTTTCAATTTCTTTGTTCAAGTATTCTTTTTGCTTGCAGATTTCCTTTCTGAAAACATTTAGCTGCTTTTCTGTCCTTAGATGCCTTTCTTTGAGTGTTTTCAGAACTGCAATCTTGAATTCTGAGTCATTTAGCGCACATAATTCCATATCTTTAAGGTCCTTTTCTAGAGACTTTTCATCGTCTTTCTGAGCAGCTTTGTTCTCTAGGGTACTCATTGCTGTTGGAGTGTTTCTCTTCCTGGGTATAAAGACTTCACCCTTGCTAGATATGAAGACGTTGTTCTTTCACTTCACAGCTGGTGTTGCTGCAGTGTCTTACAATATTTTCTCTGGGTTATTCAGTTTTCACAATGGCAGATTTGCTAGAAGGTGGGCTTCTCTTTGACCCAGTTGCCTTGGTCTCAGTGTGCCTCCACTTTTTGAGGATATGGTGGGCGACAGTATTCCATGCCTTCCAGATTTCAACGTTGGCAGAACCTGCCACACTTGTGCTTCACAGTTTCCCTGGGTCCCCCTGTTGGTTTCAGCTGGAAGGGTAGGGGAGGGGTATATTGGGCAAGACACAAGTCTCTTTGAGCACAGGACTCTGGCGACTTCCCAGCTATAGCCGACCACATGTAAACAACTGGGTGGAGTTAGGTGTGTGAACTTTGGAGAGAGTAAGGAGAAGCAGCCAGGATCTATGTTCAGGGCCAAGCGGGGTTTCTGCTGGGGCCCTAAGTCGTCCAGGGCCACACTGCTCTCCAGCCACCACTGAAATGCTCCAGCTGCCTGCACCTAGTTCTGGCCACCAGCACTGTGCCTTGGCTGCCAGTGTCCTACTCCAGCCATGCACACCTTGCTTCAGCCACCTGCGCCCTCTTCTAACCATCCATGGCTCACCCCAGCCACTGTCCCCACACTCTGATCATCTGTACCACTCTATGGCCGCTGTCCCCATGGTCTGGCCACCCATACCATGCCACAGTTACTTGAGCCCTGCTCTTGACGTCCTCCCCACGGACCTTCACTTTTGTTGGTTCTCAGCCTTCAACTTGTCTAGGTCTCCCTTTGCCTGGGCACATGCTCCATGGCATGCCTCCACGCTGCTCCCTTCTCATCTTTCAGACTCTCCTTTCTTTCTCTGGCCCTCAGATGTTCTCTTGTGATGAGTGAGTGGGTCTCTCTGCTGAGGTTACATGTTGCTTAGGGGTTCCCTTGTTGGATTTTAGTTGTTAAATTTGTTGTATTTTCCAGGAGAGGTTTCAAGAGTCTCCCCTCATGCTGTCATCTTGATGACATCCCTTAAAAGTGATTTTTAAAAAAAGGATGTTGCTATCTGATGACATTCTGTCTAAAATATTTGCTCAAGGTGCTGCCCCAGTGTTTCCTTCATCATGATTGCATTAGGCAGTTTTTTTCCAAGGGAAAAATATCAGATCCCTGACTTGAAAGATACTTGGTTTTTTTTGTTTTTTTGTTTTTAATGGAGAAGTATATGTTCACATAGATACTATAAATTAAATAATGCTATTAAGTGAAGTTTAGAATTTTAATTATCATAATATCACTTACATGTTTTTTAAAAATAGTCCTTATATACATGCATATTCCTGATTCAATCTCCTAAGAAGGTTTAGTGTGCATATGAGGGCTGTCCGGAAAAAATCCAACCATAAATGCCTCTATTTTTCATATTACATGGCTGGATACTTTCTGGACAACCTTTGTGTACTTGTAGATGCAAAGAGAACTTGAAATAATTCCTGGTACACTGGAGTCCAAGACCCACAGGTTGAATATTACTGCTTACATTTTCAGCATAAAAAATGAGTTCTCACCAAAGCAGGCAATTACTACTTCTTCACATTCTTAATAGTTATCAGAAGGGCAGCCCCAACTAATAAATAGTAGAATAATTGACAGTTGAAATGACTTACTTTAAGTCACCTGAGTTGTGCTTATGTGTGTGTGTACACATACATATAAATCAATATATACATATGTTAAATTAATGTGTGTGTGTGTGTGTGTGTGTGTGTGTGTGTGTATTAGGGCTGTTTCAAAAGTATCCAGTCATCTAATATGAAAAATAGAGGTATTTATGGCTGGATATTTTTGGATAGCCCTCATATTTCTATCATCATTCAGTTGCAGACCCAGACAGATATTTTGGGGCAAGACTTTGACAGATTTCCTTATTTATGAAATAGATACTAAAAGAGAGGACTTCAGGAAGGAGAAAACAAATTATTCTTTTGAAAAAACTTCTTCCTCTTTCCAGTGTTGCTACCCTGCAATGTTTAACAAACAAAACTCTGAGTGGTGACATGATTTCCTTATAAAACTTCTTGTGCTAGAATAGGCAGCCAACTTTAGTAAGTGGCTGAATTCCAGAGTGCTGACTGTTGTCATCTGAAAGAGTAAAAATGTTATCACCTGTTTAAGCCCTGCTGACTGATGTATATTCAAAAGCAAATCCAAACAGTTGCACCCACTTTTCAAGCATCAGGGAAACCAGATGAGACCAGTGTCTCAGAGATATGGTATCAGTAGATATTGTCTCTTTTTTCGCAGTAGAGTAGGAGAGAGAAGGAAGAATTGCATTAAAATGCAATGTTTGTCAATGACTGTGATTAAAAAAAAAAGAGAGAGGAGAAAAAGAAGAAAGGGAAAACTTCCCAGCCCATAGACAGCTAAGGTATGCAGCTTTCTGAATACATTGGTAATGCGAAGGGCTGATTAGTCTGGAAGGCTGCCTACAGGTTAGCAGGCCTCATTTCAAATCTTTGACAGCAATATGTGTCGTTTCATGCTTCATCCTCATTCGCCATGTTCAACACAAACTGGGGTCACTCTATATATGGAAATCACTGTCTTCAGGGCAAAAAAATTAAAAAAGGTGAGATTGCCGCTTTAACCTCACTGGCCTCAGAAAATATGTTTTAGTCTGATACATTATACTAGTAGGAATTATTTATCAGGAAGATACAAGCTTGATATTTCAGAAATAATGAGATGTTCTGGTTTTGCAGCTGAAATTTTATGGTCCACAGAGCATCAGCTATGAATCCAGGGGAATGAAGTAAACTTGCAGTGAATGATATACACCATGCAGCCACAGAAAAATGGCCGTGGAAAGGGTAATATGACAGTTATAACACAGTACAAAGCTTTCTAAGTCCTTTGTTGCTACAAGAGAAAATTTATTTTAAGGAATGTTAAAAAAGAGTTTAAATGTAAAAATCTTTCAGACTTTTCTTCTTTATATTTTATTTGGCAAATGTCCTTTAGGATGAGGAAACTGTAATAAACATTACAGTCTATGGTTTACATGAAGTATTTAAAAACTCACAGCAAAATAATAAGAAAAGCCCCATGACCTGTCATTATTGTATAATGTGAAAGTTGTAGCAAGAATAACCCATAGAAATGGAAATTTAAAAATCAATAAATATATATGATATTGGTTTTGGAAATTTAGACTTTACTTATGTATTTCTTGGTCCAATTGCCCTAGTGATAAAATGTTATTTGTCATATCATGTTTCCAGGACTTAAAAGGACTCCCCTTCTCCCTAGAAAACAGTAGGAAAACACCAACTTAAGAAAGATGACAAGGCAGCCTTCCACTAGCCACTCTGGCATGTATAGAATTTAGGTATTCTGTGCCACTCTACCTCCAAATTTTGGTCTTTCCATGTTCTAGATCCACTTTTCAAGGTCTTTGAGATCACTAACATTCAATAGCACACATAGTCAGTACTTTTTATACCCTAAGGCCCAGCAATTTAAATCATCAACTAGAGATTACAGTCCCCTTGGGATATTTAGCCAAGAAATCTAATCATGAGGACTCTTCATTCAAGCACACAACTTTGCAATACATGCTTCCCAGCAGGAAACTTAAAAAATAAATATCCATAATTTAAAACATTTTGCAAACATAATTACCCTAAGTAACAGGTTTTAAATCAGCCTCTCACAGTCCTGTACATGTTCATTGTCAGTCAAGGTCATCAAAAGGTGTTAATTAAATACTTTAGGGCAAGAGGTGCTGTGTTTTGCCCTATACTAGGTACCAAACAAATAGAAGAATCTCTGTATCCCTCATTTTCTCAGCTGTAGAATGGAGATTGCAATATTTACTTTGCAGATTCGTTATGAGAGTTAAATAAGTTAATATATTCAGAGAGCACTTAGGACGTTATGTGCAACAGGATAAAAGCCTTGTTAATTGTGGTCAGTTTTCTATTGTGACAAAGATGGCTACTTGTCCCCAATATGTGTTCTTCCTTGGTAATAGGATACCACATGAAATGAGGACTATTTTTTTCAGCCTCCTTTACATCTAAGCATGGTCATGTGTTGGACCAATAGTTTATAGGAAGTATCATGTGCAACTTCTAGAAAGTATTTTTAGAGTGCTTTTTACTCCTTTCTGCCATTTAGTATGTGGCTGCAATGGCTGGAGCTCAAGCAGCCATTTTGGACCATCAGGGGAAATGCTGAGTAATGCAATGCATAAAAGGAGCCTAGGATCATGACAACTTTCTGAAATGGCTTTACAACTTTCTGAAATGGCTTTACTAGCCCTAGACCTGCTATCTTTGGGGTTCTTTCACATTTGAGAAATAAAGTTCTATTTTGTTTAAGCCACTGTTACTTCGGATTTTCATTATGTGCCATAAAACCTTTTTGAAAATAAATGTTCTCTAAAACCTTTTTTTTTTTTTAAGTGGAAAAGCAGCTTGCTGAAGAAGATATTGGAGTCCCAGGTATACCTGCTATATCAGATACCTCAAAAAAACAAGGCCTTGGCTGAGACAGACATTTATATATTAAGTTATAAAAAATATTTAACGTGTCAGGTATTTATAATTTAAAAACAATCCTTGAGGTTCATTTTAAACTTCCTTCCCTTTAAAAAATAAACGATGTCCATGGCCCTGTATTCATTTTTTTAAGGAAGTCTAACAAGCAAAAGATAAATAGAAAAACTGACCAAGAAAAAAATAGAAGATAATGCATCCAGAAAACAAAAGTAATATATTATGAAAAACAGAGAGCTTTTACTAATTAAACTCTTGATTGTTTAAGTAAAAATACTAATTGGGTATCTGAAGCACACATGAAAAATAAAAAATTGAAGAAAAAAGGTAGAACACAAATTCTGAATAAGCACATAGAGAATCAATTCATCTGAGACAACATACAGTTCAGTAGAGTTCCAAAGAAGAATGTACCAGTAAATCACAAATGAGGAAATTAGCAAAAAACAATAATAAGAAAAACATAATGATATTTTCCAGAGCTAATGGGGGTACAAATCTTCAAATTGAAGGGGACTACTGAGTCCTAAGTAGTTTGCATTAAAAAGTCCACAGCTAAACCTGTATTATAAAATTACAGAATGACAAGAATAATAGCATATATTTAAAACTTCCAGTGACAAAAATAAATGGATCACCTACAAAAGATCAACAGTTAAACTATCATCAGACTTACCAGCAATCTGGATGCTAAGAGGCAATGAAATAGTGCCTTCAAAATTTTGAAAAAGAATGCATTTTAATGAATTTCTATACCCAGTCAGAGTATTTATCAAGTATAAGAGCAGAATATATGTACTTTCAGACATACAAAAACTTGTGAAATTTATTTTTCATATACCCTTCCATGAGAAATTATTTGAGGATATGCTCCAGTAAAATGAGAGAGTAAACCACAAAGGGAGAAGAGATGAAATTCAGGAAACTGAAGATCTAATCCAGAAGAGCAAAGAAGGGAAGTTCCAGGAAGACAGTTGTGCAAGAGACCTAGAAAATAGTCCATCCAGATGCATGTAAGTGAATAGAGGTGTCCTTGAAAGAAATCTTCAGGACTGAAGGGACTCCACGGGATGGTAGGAAGCTTGAGCTATTAGAAGGATTGGAAGATTTATTCACGGTATAGAATGTAAGAGATAAAATGGGGTCTAAAAACTTCGTGGGAGGAAAAAAGTCGTACAACGAAGTGACGGTCCAAATGTAAAGCACTTGATATTAATTAGCAGAGAAGGTCAGTAGACATCATAACAAAGAATAAAATTGATTTTAAGTCATAAACAGAATAAGTGGGAAGCTTAAAGATGTTAAGGTTATCATAAGAAGGCACATGATTCTTCTCTCAACCAGAAAGGAAGAGTCAGTCAATCTCATGGAAAATTAAAAAGCTGTACAAAGCATGATGTGACTCCAAAGCAAACAAATTATAGCAGATATAATGAAAATGACTCAATTTTAACAATTATTTTTTAATAAAATTGGGGTAATCACTTTTGAACTATAGGGAAGAAAATGTAATCACGTCACTACACTTGAATCTGCAGTGAACAGTATCTAGATATTGATCGTGTTTTTAAATTTTTTTATTTTTTTAAAAACACAGTATGATCAGGAGAGGTTAGGAGGTAAAAGTTGAAGAGGAGAGCTAAAGAGGACAGAAGAGCTAGTATCTTCCCCTTATACACTTAGGAGTTAAGATGTCTCGGGTTGACAAAACGAGAAATACAACTTTAAACGTGTTTATTTATTTACTAATGTAAACAAAGAAATGTAAAACATAGTAATATTAAAATACTAATATTTAGGGATATAAGTGAAGCCAAATCTTGAGAAATATAGAAATGGAGGTGAAGTATATTATTTAGAGACATGAAGGTAGCCAGTAACCACTGGAAGAACTAGAAATAGGGACTCTTTGATTTCCCTGTCCCCCATGTCTCTAGGGGGGAAGCTAGGTGTGGGGAAGGTTGGGCAAGCAATTCTTCTTTCCATTATAAGATCTTTCTACTATTTTCTAAAGTCCTATGCATATATTGCTTTTATTTAATTAAAATTTTTTCCACATAGAAATTTGCCACAGGAATTGAAACAGATTATTAAATCAGTTTAAATGAACTTGAAGCAATAGATTATTTGCTGTAAAAATATTTTCATTTATCGAGAGTGTTTCCCCAAGGGAAATGAATATGGTATCAAAAAATCAGCTTTTTCATAAAGAATATTTTTCAATAGTAACACTATCCAATTTTTAATGACTTTATTTTAAAAAGTCATGGTTAGTTGAATTCAAAGCATTTAGAGTACAATCTAGGGAATTTTCAAAAGGAAACCATTTTTCCACATATTTGGGTATTGTGTACATTGTTTCAGAAGTAAATCTGTTCATCAAATGATTTTGTCTCTTAAAACTATAAGTATACCTTTAGGTAACACAAAACTAAATTAAATTTAAATAATTCTTGTTTTATGGTAATCAGTCTCATGTGTGAATTTAAAACCTTCAAGTATTTCTTGCTTTAGAAGAGTGTGAAAGGAAATATACTTTTCCCTAGAATTTTCTGCCCAGCAGCTCTCCAGCCTTTTCCTTTTCCACCTGGCAAGCACCTACTTATTTTTTAGGACTCTGATCACATAATCTACTCAATGTCACCACCACTTTGTGTTCTCACTGTACCCTATACATATACCTATCACTGTATTGTTTATATATTTCTCCCACCTAGAGGAACCCAGTAAGCACTTGTAAGGTTCTTCATTTCCAGCTTGTATCCCTAATGATAGTTGCACAGTTAATGGTTTGGGGTAGATAGATGAATTCTATTGTATCTAGATCTGTTTTTGATCTGTTTTGCAGATATCAAATCCTCAATGCTTTAATTTGCTTAGAAAATGCATTAGTCGGAAAGGATATAGAAAAAGATATAGCTAAAAAAAAGTGACAAGGAAAACAGAAGTGTTCAATTGTCAACTAGTGGGGTCACAGAATGTTTTCACACTAACCTTCCATTTCCTACTGCCCTCTCTCCATTATTTTCTCATCTCTTTTCTTCCTTATTTCATACTTAATTCCAAAAAAAGATTTGAAGTGATGCACAATAACATAATACAAGTGTAGAACAGAAATAATATGAATAAGACAATTGTACCTTAATCAGGAAATATATTCATTTATTTTACAAGTACTTATTGATCACCTATGTGCAAGGCAATGTGCTGGGCATCAGGGACAAAAAGGTGGTATGACCCTGCGCACATGGAGATCACACTCTGGTGAAATAAAATTGTTTGACTAATTTAACAGTAAATTTGGTTCTGAGATTTCAAAATACAAAGAAGGAAAATACATTAGGATAAGTTGTTTCCATTTCATATGATAAAATGTTTTGGGAAACACTCTACAATCCCCCTAGCCATGTACATCAAAAAAATTAAGTGAGACCAAGGGTAGATTTTAGCTATTGCATATAAGACATTAAATAATATTTCAATAGTAGCTTTGCTGAGGACATTGACACATACTTCCTGGGGACCCAATGCCTGGGCACATTGTAAGCCTCCTAGAACTGGGAAAAGGGGAGAGGCCTAATGGAGTAAAATTAGTTTTCTACAACTCCCATGGAGTGGGGACTTAAATTAAGTTCACAGAGGAAATAAAATGAAATGTGTTGCATTCCTAAGTTTGTGGACTGAGTCATCCTGATACATGTTGGGGCTAGTGGAGGATTGCTGATTACTCTCATGCAGTGTGTAGCTATCCGCACTGTGGACTGATGACAAACCCTAGAATTCAAGCCAAGTCATTTGAGCAATGGCCCTGAAGTGGAGAGAAGAGATGACATGACTCTTGGAACTCACTTCCAGGGAACCATTTTGAGATTGAGTTTGCAAGAATACAAAGGAAGTTTTAAAAGTCCTTGGTCAGACACAATGTGGTCTATAGATGAAAAGAAGAGAATGCAAATAGTCAGCCTTATTAGAGTTTGGTCATGGCCTTAAGTGCTTTTATTCCAAGGAGTATACCCAGAAAATGAGCATCACCAATTTAATAGGATCTTACTCCATCTTTTGTTAGACTGCTGACCTTTTTAAAACCTCATTCCTTCTTCTTTCCCTGTACCCCATGTCTGGGAAAGCTGATAAGAAGGTATGGGTGCTCTCTCCTCTGGTGCTGGCAAGAAATTCAAGTCACACACGGAACCTCCACCCTGGCCCCATCTCTTAGTCACCATAAAAACCCCAAGTCACTCCTTTCTCTGCTCTCTCTCTCTCAAGAACTCCCAAACCACACCAGGAATTGGAAGAAAAAAAACAACAAGAAAATAAAACCTGATCAAATTAACAGTAGAAAAATGGGACGGGGAGGAGCAAGAAAGTGCATTTAATGACGACAACAACAACAAAACATAAGATGGCACAAATAAACCCAAATATTATCAGAAATCACAATAAACATGAATAAATTAAATTTGTTAACTGAAAGAATTCAGAGTGAGTAAAAAAAGACATAATCTTGCTCTATGTTACTTATAAGAAACATCTTTTAAAATAATACATGAAGAAGTTGAAAATAAAGTTAGGAAAAAATTTATGCCAGGCACGTGGGAAGAAAAACAGAGTGGTGTAGTAATATATTATAGCAAATCAAGTTCAATGTGAAAGCATTAAATGGAACAAAAAGGGATATTTCATATGATCTAAGTACCATCAACCAAAGGAAGAAATGACCTCAAAACCTTTTTGGTACTGAATGACAAAGCTTACATACATATGAAGCAGAAACAGGTAGAAATACAAGGGGAAACTGACAAATCCATATTCATTATGGGGCTTTCTGACAAAATGTATTCATGACTTGATTATAATACTGACACCTGGTCTTCTATGGGGCTTTGGGAAGAATGGAGATGTTCAGAGATTGTTGTATTTTTTTCCCAAAATGAGAGTGTTTAGGAATTGCTTGGCATTTAGCTGTGGAATTTGGATACACCAGTGAGAGTGTTGCTGATTGATATAAAATGTGCCCATTAGAGTGAAGCTGTTGTTGACAGCTGGATTTTCAGAGGACTCTTCACTGTTATAAAATTCTTACCGATTGATTAGGGTATGTATAAACCCCGTTCTGGTGGTTACTTGCCAAAGAGTAATCAGTGCTTTCCAACAAGGATAACTTTTACCCTCAACGTCCTGCTTCCGAGGAGCCTACAGCATATTAATGGAGATAAGACAAGTACACAGACCACTATCAGACAAAATGAAACTGTAATACTCTAAAATGAATGCTGGACTTGAAGTCCAGAAAGCTGGGTTTGGATTGCTGCTATGTGACCTTGAGTGAGTCAATTTACACTTTAATTGGGCAGAGAGAGGACCTAGGTGAGCAGGGGTGATTTTAAAAGCTGTGGTAGAGCAAGTAGCCTCCAGTTAGAGAGTAGAGTCCTGCAATGGCTCGTACGGGACCTTTCGTGAATGCCTCTGCTGAGTTCATAGGGCAGTGAGGAGAATGAAGAGTGGTGGGACTTGCTGAGGTAGAACAAACTGCTCTACCCTCAAGGTTCCTTTGGCTGGTCTAATAATCAAATAGACATGAGACAAATTAGCAAGGGAAAGTCACTAAATTTAACACATGCATATGTATGGGAACCCACATACATGAGCAAGTCAGACACTCCACATGCCTGAGAGGCTCAGTGATAGAAAGGGGAATTGAGTTGTATAAGACAGTCTGAGCTAGAGATGAGATAATGCATGCATAACTTGGGGGGCTTCAAAGTGTCATTGCAGGATGATAAAAAGAGCAGATGTTCACCCTGCAATACAGGTGGTCAATAGTTTAGGTCCCCAATTCAAGTTCCTGTAGGTAGTTAAAGGGAGGGTCAAAAGTTTTCCTTAAGCCTGAAGCTCAAGTTGCCTTTAGCTCAAAATAATTTGCACACCACTGAGGCACAACTGGGGTGACTTGTTCTGGACTCCCATACACTTCAGAGGCTTCCTTGAGATTTGATGTTTAAAACGGTGCCTCCCTCATTGGCTGCCTGTTGCATGTGGTCATTCAGTTAGAGTTTCATTTAACTTAAGCCCACTTGGAGGTTTCTGCCTTTGCTGAAAAGACAATGCCCTGACGGAGGCAGTACATTAAGCATAATCAATCATTCACACTGACTGTGAATGGATCTTTGATAGGATGCGATGGGGATAGCACAAGAGTACACTGGGCATCGAAGAATGGAGGGTGGAAATGCTTCCCCAAAAGGAAGGGGGAGCAGAGGGCGAGGCTGCAGGTGTGAAAGACAATGCAAGAGCTGCACCAGTCTGCTGGGCTGGAAAAGCATTCTTCGCAGGGCTTAGAAAGAGCAGTGGCGTGCCATGGAGCGGCCAGCGTGAGGATGCTTGGGATTTGACCTTCATTTGGGGAGCTTGGCATCTCGTTGAAACACAGGCTCAGTCCTGTGCTTGCAGTGCTGGCTCAGACTGCCGTCATTTTAGATGGCCATAGATGACCCGTATCTGCACTTGTACATAGCAACGCTGCCCAATAGCAATGTAATGCAAGTCACAAATGTAAACCATTTAGAATTTTCCAGTTGGTACATTTTGAAAAATAAAATGAAACTGGGGAAATTAATTTGGATAATATAGTATTTTATTTAACCCAGTATAACCAAAATATCATTTCAACATGTAAACAAACTTTAAAAATTATGGAGATAGTTTATTTTCTTCTTTTGTACTAAATCTTTGAAATCCAGTTTGCATTTTATACTTACAACACATTTCTATTGGGGCTAGCCACGTTCCAGGTGCTCAATAGCCACGGGGGGTCAGCTCAGGTATACAGTTCAAGAATCACCTGTGTGAAAGGTACGATGCAGCTAATACGTGCCTGGGGCAATTAGGAAGGGGCAGAGGCTAACGAAGGGTGATGTCAGGTTGGAAAATTCTTTATTTAGAAGAGGGTTTAAAACTAAGATAAGGGAAGGGAGGTGAGAATAGGCCATTTCAAGACAAAATGTCTTTGAGAGAGAGAAAAGAGAAAAGTAGGAAACCAAGAGTCGAAGGACAAGGGGAGCAGAGAGAATCAAGGACCCACCCAGTGCACAATTACCTGAAAGCAGCACCATCACCGCACGCCATCCTTACAATGGTTGCCTGGTTGGGTGTGGGGACCCCCTACCCCAACATCTGACACCATGGCCCTTGCCCCCGCACATTGTCTCCCCACTGTGGCTATAACCAAGGCTGCCCGGGTGGCATTTATAAAATGCTGATTTTCTGTGACTGGGTTGCCAATGTGCAGGTTTGTCCTTCACTCCGCGGCTTCTGGTCCTGCACCCAGCAGCGTTTTACGAGGGTCTCCGCGGGGTAGGAGGGGGAGGAACGAAAATGTCCTCACAAAACAAAAACAATATTTTCAGAATTCCGTTCTGCTTTCAGAGTATTTCCATCAAGCCTCTTACCCTTTTTATTTCTCTTCATAAGCAGACTAACGCTTCTCCATGCTTTTATTGTTCTTCAAGAATAGGCCTTCTGTGGGAGAAAAATCATGTCTCTACAACCACCACTTTGCTCAATGCAGATCTTCATTAATCTGCAGCCACAGCACAGGCTTTTAGCAGCAAGCACTTTGGATGGGAATTGAATTTGATATTGCATTATGGTTGTGGGGCGTCTCATAATAGACTGTGTTCTTTTCTGTGTCTGAGCACAATCAGAGAGACCCAATTAAATAATTTGGTGCAATAATGGAGAACAAAAGAGTGTGAGGGCTTAAAGTGAGGACTTCAGCATTTGTATTCTCCCTTTTCTGTATCATGATAATTCATTTGCCTCAAAACAAAGCAAAACAAAGAATACAATACAGAGCAGCATAGTTCATCTAACAACATGTAGACGCTAGAACTGCAGATACCATACCAAAGAGTCTCTTAAGAAAAGGGCAGTGTGTGAGTTTCCTAGGGCTGCAAGTATGCCAAACCGGGTGGCTTAGAACAACAGAAATTATTCTCTCCCAGTGCTGGAGACCAGAAGTCCTGGCAGGGCCACGTTCCCTCTGAGACTCTGGGAAGAAGCCTTCCTCACCTCTTACGGCTTCTGGTGAAGGCCATCAATCCTCGGTGTCCCTGGCTTGTAGCTGTATCACTGCAGTCTCTGCCTCTGTGGTCACATGGTGTTCTCCCCATGTGTCTGTCTTCACATCGCGTTTTCCTCTCGTTAGAAGGACACCAGTCATATTGGATTGGGGCCCATCCCAATAACCTCACCTTAACTTGAATACATACATAGATACCAGGGGTTAAGACTGTAGCCTTACTGGGGCGGAGGGTGGGGGTGGGGGTGGGGACAGATTTCAACCCATAATAGGCAGTATATGTCATTTCCAAGTAAAAAGTGAAGTGCATGTCCAAGCTAATGCCGAACGATTCCTGGCTTGGTCCAGGTGACTATAGCAGTCATTGCTGCCTGTGCCACCGGGAAGAGCAGGGACTCTGGAGTTCCATGGCAGCATCTCACAGAAATAACAGGACGTTAGAATGCAACCGGGGATGTGAGAATGAACAGAATGAGCAGTCCAAGAGGACGATGACTTGGTCAGAACCAGTGTCTGTCTAGCTTCAACTAAATATTTTAGTCAAGAGTGCCCTGGGAACTCTGATTCACAACTGTGACTTTGTCTAAGGCTTATCTTCAGCATGTAGAAATGAGCATGGCTCCTGCCGTGGAGCTTCTGTGCCAGGGACCACGGGGCGGGCGCGTGTCACCTGGATGCGTTCGCCATCTCTTATCCTGGCCCGGAGGTACGTCGTACCCCTCTGCAAACTTCATCCTGGGTTTTGGCAAAATCTGACTGAATATGCACCTCAAACAGAAGGGCAGTAAATGGAGGTGGACATGCAGTTGGTAATGGAGTGTCGTTCTGTCTGTCATCCTGCACAAAGCAATCCATTGGACAGACTTGCCACCCATCTGGGACCTAGTAAACGGCACCTCTGCGTGCAGTCTGCTCCAGGAGTGTATGCGGGGTCCGGCACAAACAACGCCCCTTTTTATGAGCTGAGAATCTACACCAAGTCTTCTATTATAACATCTTAAGCATGTATGCTCTTGTAATAAAATCATAACTCAGGTCCGGGCGTTACTTCTGCTGGACCCTGTGTTTCTAAAACTTAGCTGAATGTATGGCCGCTGTACACGCCGTCAGCAAGAGGGGACTGGTTGGTAGTGTTGGAGTCAGTGAGCCTACTGTCAGACAGCCTGGCGGCCCGTGGGGACACATGGCATTTGTCAGGTCCCGCGGTGGCTTAGGGGTCACGGGGTCTTGGGTACATGCAGGTTCAGTTTTCAGGATGACCAGTTTTAGTTATTTTAAGAAAGGAAATGGCACCAGGGTGGGAGTGGCATTCACGTGGGATAGGGTCCCAGACGGTGACCCAGGCACAGGCAGGCGCACACCAGGCCTTGAAAGGAGGCGCAGACCTGTGCTCCAGACCATGGGGGGATGCTTTGCGCTCACGGGCCGAGCAGCCATCCAGGGCCTAGTTCTCGGGCACCTCGGAGTCCATGCTGCTACAGGGGCCGAGTGGCCATCCAGGGCCTAGTTCTCGGGCACCTCGGAGTCCATGCTGCTACACGGGCCGAGTGCTGGGGCTGAGGGAAGGAAACAGGCCAAGGCTGCGGGGGAAACCCGAGGGTTTGGGTCAGGCTAATCCGTGTGCTCGTTTCCTAACACGGAACCGGGCAGCCTACTTAGCATCCCTGAGCCTGTTTCTTCTTTCTCTGTCTTTTTTTGAGACTTTTAATTTTTCAATTGCATTTCACATGCAATACTATATTGGTTTCAGGTGTACAGCACGGTGATGGGTCACTTACATAACTTACTAAATCCTCATCCTGATACCTCTGGTTCCCCTCTGACACCATACATGGTTATTACAGTATTAGTGACTGTCTGCCCTACACTGCACTTTACATCCCTGTGACTATTCCGTGTCTATGAATTTGTATTTCTTGATTTCTTCCCCTTTTTTACCCGCCCCTCCAGCTCTCTTCCCATCACCCCAACGAATCCAGCACCCATCTGACACCACACACAGTTACTGCAACCTTATTAACTATATTCCCATGTTCTCCTCTATTTCCCCAGGATTATTGCTTTGTAACAACCAAACTAAACATCTCCATCCCTTCCCTTTACTTTGCCCACTCTCCCATCTCTCCTCCCACCTTAAAGAAGTCCCTCTAACACTCTTTGGAGTACTGGTTCGGTGGTGATGAACTCCTTTAGCTTTTTCTTATCTGAGAAGCTCTTATCTGTCCTTCTATTTTGAATGCCAGCCTTGCTGGGTACATAACTCTTGGTTGTAGATCCTTGTTTTCTGCCAATCCCTTCTGGTCTGTAAGGTTTCTGGTGAGAAATCAGCTGAGAGTCAAATGGGTGTCCCCTTGTAAGTTATTACTTGCATTTCTCTTGCTGCTTTTAGAATTTTCTCTTTTTCTTTAATTTTTGCCACTTTAATTATGATGCGTCTCAGTTGTGTTCCTGTTTGGGATCATCTTGTTTGGGACTCTGTGTTTCCTGGGCTTGTATGTCTATTTGCTTCACCACATTAGGAAAATTTTCAGTTATTATTTCCTCAAATACGTTCACAATCCCTTGATTTTCCTCTTCACCTTCTGGTAATCCTATGATGTGAATGCTGTTATGCTTAATGTTGCCCCAGAGGAATCTCAAACCATTCTCGGTTTTTGGATTCTTTTCTCTTTGTTGTTCTGATGGGGTGTTTTCTGCTGGTTTTCCTTGCAAATCACTGCTTTGCGCTTCTGCTTCATCTGGTCTGGTGACTCCTTTTATTCCATTCTTCATTTCAGTTACCGTAAGCTTTATCTCTGCCTGGTCCTTTGTAATGGTTTGTGTGTCTTCCTCTATGCTTGCTGTCTCTCTTGAAATCACCATTAAGTTCCCTGAACATTTTAATAATTGTTTTGACCTCTGTCTCTGATGGGTTCATTTACGTTGATTTTCTGCTATTCAAATTTATTTTGAGCTCCCTTTCTCTGCTTTCTCATTCTGGCAACCTCTCTCTTTGTAGATATTCTGCTCCTTATACTGATACACGCAGCTGCAGTTTCTTTGGTGTTTGCTGCTGATACTAGGTGGGCAGAGGAGTGGCAGGCAGAAATAACCAGGATTTGTGCCTTTGTTTTCTTCCTGGGGCCACAGGGCTGAGCAGGTAGTATGGGTGTAATTACACCTTTCTGTTCTTGGTTTGCCTTGAGGACTCTGCCCTGAGCCTTGGGATCAGCCCTGTACCCTGGTCTCTTAGATTGGGCAGGTTGTGTGCACTGCCCTCTCCTTCTGTCTCCTTCTGTCTCCTTCTCAGCTGGAGTGAGGTCTCTGAGGCTCCTCACCACCCTGTCGCTCCAACTCCTCTTGGAACCAGAGTGAAGTCAGGCCACTGTGTCTTGTGCACCTAGTCTGCACCTCGTGGAGCCCAAAGCGAGGTCTGGTTGCGGTGTCTCACACCCCCGCCTCTGCGCCCCCTTTCCTGTGCCCCGCGGACTCGGTGAGGCCCGAGCGCTCTCCGGCCGCCCCCTCCCTCCTCCCTCCCCCAGCGGTAGGCCGGGCAGCGCCCTGCAGGCGGCTGCGTCTCTGCACTTCCCCTTTTTTCTCTCCCTCTTGTAGCATTGCCCACCTGTGGGTACTTTGATGCAACGAGTTGTGTTTGTGCGTTTTGTGGGGAGTCCTTAGTTGAGTTATAGATGTTTTATTCACTGTAATCTCTAGGGGAGTTTTTCAGGGGTCCCTTTAACTCTGCCATTTTGTTGCTCCTCTGAGCCTCAGTTTCTTCATCTGTAAAATAGGGTTCACAGAACATTCGATGGAATAACATGTGTATGCAGGCAGGTTGTCATTGCCCCATTACTCCTCAGTGCCTGGTAGGTCTCAGAGTGCCTGCCCAGCAGCAGCCTTGAAGCCGAACGCTCTCCTTGCTCCTTGCAGAGGTCGGCTGTACCGGGGCCGCGCCTGCCAGGGCTTTTATATCACACCCGTGGAGAAGATGGGGGTGCCTGTGCAGTACCCTGGGGCAAGCAGAAGGCACTGCTCACAGGCCACTGTCGAGGCTGAGGCCTGTCCCAGGGGGATCCTGCTGTGTTGCCAGGCTGACACCCATGGAGCACCCGCAGTGAGTGTAAGTCCTAAGCATTAGGGCAAGTCATTGTTTGTAGAAATCAAATTATTCAGATTCAACTAACATATATGGAAACCTGTACCAAAGGTTATTTTTATCTATCTAGAATTTGGGGGGCCATTTTTTATTGTGGTAAAAAGATATAAGATTTACCCTTTTAACCATTTTTACGTGTGCAACTCAGTGACATTAAAAACATGCACAGTGCTGCGCAGCCATCACCTCCACCCACGTCCAGACGTTTTCGTCATCCGAAATCTAAACTCTGTGACCACGGAACGGTAACCTCTCAGCCCCCTCTCCCACCAGCCACTGGCAATGATTAGTCTACCTTCTGTCTGTGCACCTAGCTACTCCAGCTACGCCTCAGGTGAGCGGACCACACAGTACTTGGCCTTTCGTGTCCTTTAGCATGATGCCCTCAAGGTGCACGTGTGTCGTAGCGTGAGCCAGCATTTCACTCCTTTTTAAGGCAGAATAATGTTCCATTGTGCTTGTCTAAGCACGTTTTGTTTCATCCGTTCATTCGCTGGATGTGTGAGCTGTTTCCACCTTTTGGGTAATGTGAATAATTCTGTCAGGAACACTAGTAGGAGGCGTCTGTTTGAGTTCTTGCTTTCCATTCTTTTGGGTAGATGCATATGATGATTTTATGTTTAATTTTTGGAGGAACTACCGAACCGTTTTATACAGAGCCTGCACCACTTTACACCCTCTTTAGCAAGGCAGGAGGGCTTTGATTTCTCCAGCCTTTCTGGGATTTGTATGGCTACCCTAATGCGTGTAAAGTGGTATCTAGTTGTGGTTTCAATTTGAATCTACAGTTGGCCCTTGAGTAGCATGTGTATTAGGGGTGCTGTCTGCCCACATAGTTGAAAATCTTCATATAACTTTTGATTGCCCCCAAACTTAGATGTCCTCCAGTATCTGCAGGGCATTTGCTCCAGGAACACCCATGGATGTCAAAATCCACAGATGCTGAAGTCCCCTGTACATGCTGGTGCAGATAAATGCAGACAGTTTGTTCTCCACATCCGTGGACTTCCCACGGTGGATGGAAAATACAGGAATTTGCTGGGAAAAAACTTCGTGTGTAAGTAGACCCACACGGTTCAAACTCATTTTGTTCAGGGTCAACTGTATTTAGTTTCATGGGTCACAATAACCATGTGAGGTGGGCACTGCCAGCCCCTGACTTTAGAGGTAAGGAAACTGAGGCAGTAAGTCTGCCCAGGATGACTCACGGGCAGTGGCAGCACTTGGCCATGTAACTCTGTCCTCTCTAGGTACACAATGGAAGTGGCTATTTAAAGAAATCCTGTGATAACCTTTCTAAGGAGAATAATCCTTATGTTAAGTAGACAGCCCTTTTATTTTTTCTAGGGTCAGATAGACCTAATTCGCCTAAAGTGAGGTCATCTGGCCAGACTCCACCAGTGGGCTTTAAATTTCTGCAGCCTTTCTCAAAAGATGATAGTGCTGTTTTCCCCTCAGAGAATCCTATTTTTCCCCCCAAACATCACCAAGCATGTTGCTAGTACTACCGAGGGCCACTGTGACAGCCCTTAAAGCAAGGACTAGCATCACCCTCACTGTGGACTCCCAGAGAAAAGCCCGTGAGGACTCCTCTCTAAACAGGACTCCCCTGTGGCCTGGCGTGTGGGCTTGACTGTCCCAGCCCTGTAGGAGGTGAGGAGACGACAGGAGTTCCACTGAGATGACAGCCCAGTCACAGCTCACCTCCCACTGCAAGGGGGAGTGTAAAGGGAGGGAGGCTGGGGGTCAGATTGCCCCTCTGAGTTCCTAAAGAAAGAAGCTACAGGGGCAATGCTTCCCTACCACCTCCAGGGACAGAACGCCTACACCAGGAAGAAATTCTCTGGATTTGAAAGCACCAGATAATACCTGCTTGGAGTACTTTGTTTTTCACATTTTGGAAAGTATACAGATGTAATGAGAGTTATTTTGAAATCCATCAGCAGAAGACCATTTCACGATGCAAGGTGACTGCCACGGAAAACCCTGCCGTGGTTGCATGGATAGTGGAGGGGTAGTTTCTCACGTCCCCTAGTTATGTTGGTTTGAGTAGAGAGAAACTTCCCCCTCACTAACTGACCGTACAGTTGCTCTGCTGGGCTGGAAGGGGTGGACCCCGGGCTGTCTGATAGGGAGTGAAGTCAGAGAGCTTCACAAATACAGGATGTCATTCATCTTGATCCCCAGAGCCCCAGGGAGCCCATAACATCAGGCAGGAGGAGGTGGGTGGGAGCGCAGAAGCTGGGAGCAGACCCAGGTAGCTTTGACCTTTCTGCTTTCCTGGAGAGGTCATATCCTCTTTTCTCACGGTGCTTTAAAAGCTCAGTTAGAAACAATAATGCTACTTAGGAAGAGTGCCCCCACACTGCTCAGTCGGCCTGGATACCAAGCACGAGCATTTACCTTGGAATCTCAGTCCCTGAATGCGTACCTTAATAGTCCAACCCTCATGGTCATTTTGCAAAAAGGATGGTTTCAATACCTCACATTTCAAATGAACCGTTCCCAGCCTCACGTCCCAACAGAATTACCCAAGCAGGCATTCTGCACGATGCTCAGCACCCCATCGTGAGCTGGTCATCCTCAGCATCACAGCTGTTCTGACTGCTTCCAGGCTGGTTGGGTGCATCAGTAGGAGAGGTAGACCAGAGGCCACCATGGGTCCCCATTGGCCAAGTTACTTTTTCTGACTCAATCAGATTCCATCACATGATGCCACAGATGGGGAACTGTACTTGCGCACGAGCTCAGCAATGGAACCAATTGCCATTACCTGACCAGCCCATTTGGGAGGAACTGCAAGTTATCTTTATTAGTTCTGTCCAGCCCCGTGGTTCCTTGGGCTGCAATTGAAGTAAATGAGGCATGTTGTGGTTACATTGCATTTCTGATCCCCTCACAGAGGAGGGAGATAGATCGAATAAATAGTTTTCTCAGGTCTTCTTAAATGCCTACAATAAGTTGGCAGGGTTGGGAGGTGGGGCTAGGGGGGTGTAGATGGAGTACAATCTGCACTTCCTCATATCCTCATTTAATTCAGCCTAAAAGTATCACTTTTATTCAGCAGCAGTTAAAATAGACTGTGATGAGAGCATGACAATTTCGAGCTAAACTGGAGGATAATTAGAAATGCCCTGTAGCAGGCAAGTCAGTGCTTCAATTTATTTGCTGTTTATTACCAAGTCCCTGCCCCTTGGGTGTAATGACTGTAAAACCGTGCCGGCAGCTTCCCTGGGTTTGATTTAGTGCTGTAAATGGTGCTCAGAGAGTAGATTAAGCTGGAATGTGATCAAACCTTATTTGCAATCCGATTATACAAACTGCTCCTTGCACTGACCAGATTGAAGTAATTTCCCTATAGAAACGTTACACTCACTTTGGTGTAAAAATGATTAACATTTCCTGACTGTAGGTCATCCTTTCACTGCCACTGTAATCCTTCATCAGGCAATTTGCCCATCTTTCTCTTAGGTTTGTTACGTTCATGGACTGTGTGGTGTCTAAGCAAGGCAGAGCACCTCAACCAATTTCTAAAATATCGTAAGTAGCCTTGCAGGCTTATGGTGATGAATGATTGCAATAAATAAACACTCTGGACGAAGAGGACTGATAGCGTGTTTTCTTCCAGTTTGATTATTTGACATTATTGACATGCTTAATGATCTAATGGAGAACTCTCAGGAACCTCCAAAGAAATTTCCATATCCTCTTGGAGAGGGCTTTTGAGATACTTAGAAGCAAGTGGTCCACGGGCAGGGCTCTAGCCACAGATGAGTGTCATTTTGAGGACCTGCATTAATCCCTGAGCCACCCTTCGAACGTATTTAAATACCAAAGGCCACTACTAATCCTTCCTCTTTTAAATAATCACCCACATAGGGTGTCTGGGTCCCCAGTAGCCTTCCCCCACCCCCCATTACCGTATCAGGATTTCTGGCTGTGAAAGCGGTTCTCATACAATTAGCCTCTGGTAGTGAAATGCAACAACTCCATGCTAAACACTGAAAGCAAACCCCCGGCTCCTCACATACTTTTGTGACAAAGAAAATATTTGAGTCTGAAATTCATTATCATAGCCTAACTCCAATACCCGCAATAACATGTTTTGTTGTACAACATATTTAAGCTGATTTTCTTCAAACATTTTTGGCCTTAACCCTTTAAAAACCATACATTCTATAAATATGTTTCCAGGTTTCAGCTGGATAATCTAAAAATGCCAGGAAAGCAGAGGTTAATCATCGTGGTGAGTGTTTCTGAGTGATTTAAAAAGTTGCAGATGGCATTAAACCAAAAGGGCTACATTTAGATAAGTTCTTTGTAGAGCCTTTTTGGGTGAAATGTAAATGGTATGCCAATTACATCCAAAATCTGCGCGGACTGGAACAATGGGCTGCCTTTTGTATTTTTCCCTTGGCCAAAATGGCTATTTCTCAACATCAGGAAGCATGAGGGTAACAAAACTAATGTAATTTTTTTTTTATTGTGTTGATAATTTTCTTGGGAGTTTACAGTCTATAGACTGTGTAGGAAATTACATCAGACACTTCAACTCAAAGCACTTGAGGGTTGTACATTCTTTTCTTTCCAGGAATCGGGGAACATTTTGGAGGCAGGAAGTACAATATCCTAGGACTGAATCTGACCCTTGCCAAATGGTGTATGTGAATGCATGAGTATACAAAGAAGGCAGAATTTATGTTAACAAACAGAAGTCAGCAAACTGATAACAAGAAATGTTGTCTTGATTAACCATCTCCTTGTAGAGCCGTGATTCATTCATGATTAGAAATTAATTATTGATTCAGAAATCAGGTCTACTAAAAGCCATTCTAACATCTGTTCTTCATTTTTTGTTATAAAAATAACACTGTAATATAAAGCCTGAGAAAACACAGTGAAATGAAAACAAACTTTAAGAACACATTAACACTCTACTACGAAAGTAAGTTCTGCCTATGGATATTAGTAACAACAATAGCAACAAATAAACAAAGAAGCTTAACCTCAAACAAACCTCAGAGCTACCATTTCTGTCTATTTGCTTTTGGGTTCCAACACACAGAACAATGCTGAAGGGACAAGGGGACACACCTCAGCAGCGACTGCCCCAGACCTATGCTGCAAATATGCCTGCATGTCTAAACCACAGCCAGCTGCAGGAATAAAGTGGCTGGCCCTCATCTCTAGCAGTCATTGCTATAAACTGTAAACTGGGATTATAATCCCAGGTTGCTCTGTAAACCTAATCCTATGGCAGGAAACACAGCAGAGGGGCAGAGGTGGGAGGTGGGAGCAGTCCTCTGGGGACCACCTCAGTAGAATTAGGAGGAACAGCAGGGATGAGGATGCCCTGGTGAGCCAGTGTCAGCACACCGCCTCCCAATCTCCCCTCTAATTCAGTCTTGTTCTGAGCTGGGGGTGTTGGGGCCAGGGTTTGCCATCTTGTCTGAAATGAGGAGACATCACTCACAGGTAGCCTGGGATGGAAGGTGGCAGCTGCACGCAGAGCCAACAAACACAGGAGAGCAGAAGAGAGAGAGGAGTGCTCACATTCAGACAGCTAGGCAGCACTTCCTCCCCCTGCTTGTTTCTCCTCAGAAACCTTCTCAATAGCTTGATTTGAAAGGCCATGTTCTCCGTTATGGTGCTCTTAGTGCAAGTGGCTTTTCCCAATGTGAAAATTTCAGAATAATCACTTGTGCAGAGGAAATCAGACACAGCAAGGAGAATCTAGGGGACATGATTATTAACAACTCGTTTCAGAGGCACTCCGAATACTTGCATATATAATGTTTTCTGGACATTTATTCTTAAATTATGCCACCTTGAGGGAGAATGCAAGGCTGGGACAAGATGTGAAATTTATCTCAAATGTGACAGCCCTGAATCTGTCTTACTAACAATGCTTTGTTGGCACAAATAAATATTTTCACATTGAACATAAAAGGCAGGATCTGTTTCTACTTCTGCCCCATGTCCCAGAGGTCTTCCTGTTTCATGTTATGCATTTTTATAAAGTGTGCTGACTGGCTAATTTTGTAGTGCCATGTATAAAATAAGTAGCATATGTATTATTTCCAACTTACAAAGTTCTGTATTCAACTATCATAAAAGTCAAGTTTTTGGGGAACGTACATAGAAACAGTGTTTAGTTTCTGTTTCTTCTTGCTGCCCAACTAAGAAAATGGTTCAGAGGTTACGATCCAATGAAGTGACTTATCTGTCACAATGGAAGATGGCTTCCTGTAACTAAACCTTTAAAAATAGTTGCTGCATTAAAAGTTGAATTAGTTTGGTAATACACAAAACTGTGAGCCATCTTATATGTACCCATATTGTAAAATTAGAATTAGAGTCTATTGTCTTTGCCTTCCCATTGTACTCTGATAGAATCATCAAAATAATATTCAAGTGATGGTTTTCATTTTCAAAATACAAACCCCGTCTGCCTGCCCTTGAACCTGACAGTGCAGCAGTGTGCTCTGGACACAGATGCTCACAAGGTTCCTCACGAGCTCCAGGAAGCACGCGCAAGGTACACCCTGCTCAGCACTTTGAGACGCCGTAGCACCCTTGACTCCTGGCAGATGGCTCTGTTTTTGCTCTGGTGGCTGCTGACACTAGAACAAGTATAAATTATTTTTTGAAGTAGTTTCTAATTATGCAAGAAGTTTAGTTTTTATTTTGAGTAGCCTGAGAGTTCATGGTGTTGATTCATCACTGAGCGAAAGTTGGCAGCCCTGCGATAGGAGAGAGAGTTGATGTTTCAG
>PVJL010006863.1:51603-85854 GCA_004026885.1 Lyroderma lyra | reverse complement strand
TAAGTTTCTAGAAACTTGTCCATTTCTTCTAGATTGTTAAATTTTGTGGCATAAAGTCCTTCATAATATTTTCTTATAATCCTTTGTATTTCTGTGGTATCAGTGGTAATTTCTCCACTTTCATTTCTAATTTTGGATATTTGTGTCCTTTCCTTTTGTCCTTTGATTAGTCTTGCCAGGGGTTTGTCAATTTTGTTGATTTTCTCAAAGAACCAGCTCTTCGTAATATTAATTTTTTCTATTGTCTTTCTGTTCTCTAATTGGTTTAGCTCTGCTTTAATTTTTATTATCTCTTTCCTTCTGCTGACTTTGGGTTTTGTCTGCTCTTCTGTTTCTAGTTCTTTAAGATGGGATGTTATGATGTTTACTTGTGATTTTTCTTGGTTCTTAAGATAGGCCTGTAATGATGTAAATTTCCCTCTTATTACCGCTTTCGCTGTGTCCCAATAATTCTGATACGTTGTATTTTCATTGCCATTAGTTTCTATTTATTTTTGAATCTCATCTTTTATTTGTTCTTTTATCCAGTCCTTTTTTAATAAGCTGTTGTTTAATCTCTATGAATATGTGTTTTTTTCTGCTTTCCTTTTACAGTTGATCTCCAATTTCAAAGCTTTGTGGTCTGAGAATACACTTGGTATGATTTCGATCTTCTTGAATTTGCTGAGGCTACTTTTGTGTCCCAGCATATGGTCTATTCTTGAGAATCTTCCATGCGCACTAGAAAAGAAGGTGTAGTCTCTTTTTGCTGGATGAAGTGTCCTGTAAATGTCAATGATGTCCGATTGCTGTAATGTGTCGTTTAGAGCTGTTATTTCCTTATTTATTTTCTGTTTGGATGATCTGTCCATGGCTGTTAGCAGGGTGTTTAAGTCCCCCACTATGATTGTGTATTCATCAGTTTCTCCTTTCAAGTCTGTTAGTAGTTTCTTTGTATATTTTGGTGCATCCTGGTTGGGAGCATATATGTTGATTTGTGTCAAGTCTTCTTGTTGTTGCATTGTGCCTTTTATCGTTATGTAATGACCATCTTTGTCTTTTACTATCTTCTTTAACTTGAAGTTTATTTCATCAGATATCAGTATGGCCACTCCTGCTTTTCTCTGGTTACCATTTTCTTGGAGTATTGTATCCCATCCTTTCACTCTGAGTCTGTGTTTGTCCTTACGGCTGAGGAGCGTTTCTTGGAGACAGAATATGGATGCATTCTGTTTTTTAATCCAGTTTGCTACTCTGTGTCTTTTGATTGGTGACTTCAGTCCATTGACATTTAGAGTGATGATCGATATGTGAGGATTTCCTGTGGCCATTACTTATTTCATTCTTTGATTTTGTTTGTTTGTTTGTTTGTTTGTTTTTGTTTCTTTCTTGTTGCCCCAACTTTGTTCCATTTTTCCTGATGTTTTGTTTCAGGCTGAAGAGCCTCCTTCAGTATTTCTTGGAGTGCTGGCCTCATGCTGGCAAATTCCCTCAGCTTCTGTTTGTCTGAGAAGATCTTTATTCCACCTTCATATCTGAAAGATAATTTTGCTGGATAATTTATTCTTGGCTGGAAGTTTCTCTCCTTAAATTTTTGAATATTGGGTTCCACTCTCTCCTGGCTTGTGGAGTTTCTGCTCAGAAATCTGATGCCAGCCTGATGGGTTTTCCTCTAAAGGTTATAGTTCTTTTTTCCAGGGCAGCCTTGAAAATTGTCTCTTTGTCTTTTATTTTGGACATCTTTAGTACCATGTGTCTTGGAGAAGATCTGTTGGGGTCCAGGTATCTGGGGGACCTGTTTTCTTCTTGAACTTGGGGTTCCAGATCTTTCCATAGGTTTGGAAAGTTCTCATCTACGATTTGTTTGAGTATGCTTTCTGTAGATTGCTCTGCCCCCTCTTCTATTCCTATTATCCTGATGTTGTTTTGTCTCATGGAGTCGGATATTTTTTGCAGAGTTCGTTCAATCCTTTTGGTTCTATATTCCCTCTCTTCCTCTTTCTGAGCTGTTTCTATGTTCTGGTCTTCAATATCACTAATTCTTTCCTCCATCTGGTTGGTCCTGTTTCCTATGGCAGTTATTTCATTTCTCACTTCTTTATGGTATTATTTATTTCTCGTATTTCCGTCTCAATCTTTCTTATGTTTTGAAATTCTTTGTTAAATTGTTCTTTTTGTTCACAGAGTTCCTTTTTTATGTCGTTTATATCCTTTTTTATGTTATTTTTCTCAGCTATGGTGTTCTGCCAATAGGTTTTCATTTCTCTCACAGCCTTTAGAATGGCTGCTTTAAATTCTCCGTCACTTAAGTAGTTCCTTCCAGTTGTAACAGGCTATCTTCTAGGTGAATTTCATGTTCTTTCTGAGTAGTTTTAGTTTTTAAGGAATTCATCCTGTCTGCTGGGTTCTTCCTCTTTGATATGAGGGCTTTATATTCAGTGCCCAGATTATTGCTTTTGTGGTGTCTTGCTGTAGGGCAGACACTAGGTGGCGCTGGGGGGCAAGTTTTGGGGAGAGGGGGCTGTTTGTTTCTTGTTTCTGATCTCCTACTGCGTTTGCAGGCTATGCGCATATATCCTGGTGAGAGGCCAATAAAAGGCTTTTGCTGGGGAAGCTGTTTTTGCTAGCTGGGGTGAATGCTAGCAAATCAAATCAGTCTTTCTTCCCGGCCCTGATTCAGTACCTGGCTGTCTAAAGGCTCACACTGCTTTCAGAACTCTAGGGTGCATGAGGAAGTGCCCGCTCCATAAGTCCAAAGCTGTGGGCCTGGCCTGAGACAGCAGGGTCGCCTTTGAAGCAGGTTGGGAACAGGAACTGCAGCCCTATGTAGGTCTCCAGGGAGCTTAGAGCTGAGGTGTTATCTTTGCAGTTCAGAGTCCTCGCTCAGCCCTTCTACCACTCAAAAGTTCCAGAGGCTGGCTCCCAAACTCCTTCTGTCCCCAGCTCCCCAGTCTCTCTCCCCTCCCCCAACCTGCGCAGCTCCGAATAGTCAGCAGGGATCGCGTCCCGATCCCGCATGGTCCGTCTCTGCTCCCTTCCCTCTCCCCGACTCGTCCCCTTCTCGCCAGCCTTCAGATGTTTACTTGCGATTTGTGGATTTCTCAACAGACGGTTTGTCACTCAGGGTCCTCTTTCTTGGCTCCTGGACGGCCATTCAATTGTGTTTTCTGGGAGAGGCTTAGGAACCTCCTCTCCAGTCGCCATCTTGTCTTCTCTCTCGAATTAGAATTTTAAATCAGGGTTTCTGATTCCAAATCTAGTGCATTTTTCCTTATAATCCATTTCCATATAACCCATTTTGCATACTATAAGTGAAGGAATTGACCAACTTAGTGGTGTTCCAAATAATCAAGACTAGAAGACAAAAATTATAGGAAGACATATGTAAATTTATAAAGAAAAAGGTTTTAGCCAAGAATGTTGGCCATAGAGGGCTGCTTCGAGGAAGAGTGAGCACCCCAACACCAGGGAGTAAAGACCAGAAAATTGTTTGTTCGAATGTTGAATAGAGAATCCAAATATGGAAGTAGCTGAAGATAGACACCTTCTGAGCTGTCATTGACAGGCTTTTTGAGTCACCCACTCTTCCTGTAATTGACCTTTTCCAAGGATGATGGGCCCTAAAATTCCTGCTCAGCACTTCAAGCCTCTCAGAGACAGATGTCAAGGTTCCCTTTATTTTCATGACTGAGTCTAGCTAGTTAACTTTACAAATGTATGGGAGGATTTTTAATGCTTTGTCCTCTAAGCTTAAACATCTGTTTTCTCTCAGCCTCTCTTATAAGGGCAACACCCTGGGCTACATGACACTTGTCTGGCACTTCCTTTTTGTTTCCCTTTCTCCTGCTTATTATCGCTATTGAGACTTCGCCTGTGGAATGGCGCTAGTATGAAGTACTGTTCTCATTTCTTCCCGCTACTTCCTCTTTGCTCCTTTGCTTCACAACACTACTTCCCCACTCTTGGCCCCAATTCTCTCTACCACCTCTCCAAACTAACCTAGAGCTCCACAATATGGCTTCAAGTTTTCCCAAATAGTAATTTCTTCCTCAGCACTTTTCCATCTTTCTCCCACCCCTACATTATGACTTTCAGGCTGCCCTAGTATCCTCACACTATCTACCTGAGGTGATTAGGTCAAGAAACTCAAATTTTACATGGAGAAATAGAGACTTCAAGGAGCGGGGATGAGCCAGTTCCTCTAGAAATGAGTTGGCAAACATTTCACGTAAAGGGCTGGATTGCAAATATTTTAGGTTTTGTTGGCCACTATGGTCTCTATCATATATTCTTCTTGTTCTTTTTACAACCCTTTGTAAAATCATTGTGGGTCTTACAAAAATAGTCTCTTGACTGGATTTAGCCCAAAGTCAGTAGTTTGGTGAGATTGTTTTAGAGAATTCTCCCAATCCAATGTTCAACACCTTCACTGTCAAGAAATTCTAAACATCTAACTTTTGACCCTTGTGATGCAATTTTAGGCCATTTACCCTTGGTAAATTTTTTCTGTAAAAGGTCTATTGTTGTTTTTATTGTTTCCAAAAATGCTCATCTCCTACTTCTCTTGCCCATTTTTCAGAACTTTTTATTACCCTCTTTTCCTTCTGTCCCAACAGCAGCATACTTTGATTCCCTCCTCACATTTCCCTCCTCCTTTCACTTGCAAAATCATTTTTTGAGGAAACCAAACTATAAGGGATTAGAAAGTGAAACTAGAGTGTGAATCTTCAGAGGCCCACAGACTGTTACCTGAGTTCCATTAGGCTCTGAGCCTGTGGAAAAAGGGGATCTGGTTTTCCAGACTGAGTTTGAAGCCTTGCTATTAGTTTCTCAGGATCTTTCCACAGCTTTTTTTTTAAATCCTTTCCTTTCTCAGTTAATTTATTGCCACCCAGGCTGTCAGAGAATCATAACCTCATTTTCTTCTGTGTCTCCCTTTCATTTTTGTCTTTTGAAATAAGCATACAAACTCCACTCATGTTTTGTGGGAGGTTGTTCAAAGGTAAGAAAACATATATATCAGGTACTTATATGTATTAAGCACTGTGCTAGAACCTCATCACTTATCAACTTATAGAATCGTTACAAAAATCATGATTATCTTAATTTTTCATTTGGTAACACTGAGGCTCATAGAGGTAGAGTGATTTACCTGGAGTCACATAGCTAGCAAGTGAGAGAGTTGGGGATTTACTCCTACTATTAGGTTGAACCATATGAAATTGCTGTTTTCATTAGCCAACAATGGTCTATGATTAGCAATTTCATATGATTCAACTGAATACAATGTAAACTTCAATACACTAGGAATAATTTTCTTTTTCCTTCACTGTTATGGATTCATCCTCTCCCTCTTGACTAGTTCTTGAACTAGAGTAGGGGCTCAATACATATTTGTTGAATGAATGAATGAATGAATGAATACGTATATTTGTTTTTAAAGTCCACACCGTTTTCCCTATGGTGTTTCCCAAACTTCATTCATTTTTTTAACATCTTTAAAATTTTGCCATATCCACATACCTATGTACATTTGAAAGTTATCTAATGGGTGCTGTTCACACCCCAGTGGGATCGGTGCCACCCTTTGGACACTGCTGCCTTAACACCCATCTGGCTATGAGGAGATACAGGACTTAAATGTAGCAAAAAAAAACAAAAAAAAAAAGATACTAGTTATTAAATAGTCTAGGAGGGAAATGGTCCTAAGGGAAAACAGCAAATGAAGATTCATTTTCAAGAAAAACATACAAAAATTCAATAAGAAAGGTGATATTTTATGCTATGTAGATGAAGAACATTCTTTCACTTTTCCCTTTCAGCTAGGAGAGGCAGAGACTCCACTGCATACTCCCTATTCCTCCAGCTCCCAGTTGGAAGGCTTTCTCATCAAGAGGAACAAGATGTAGCATTTCTTATCCTGCTTCCAGCTACCTGCTGCCAAAGCTGTCTCAAAGCAAGTGTGTTTGAGAGGTGGTACTTCATTTTGACACCCAGCCTCCACTTATGGAATGGAGGCTGTGCGTTGGGCACAGCATGCTGAGAAGACTCAGGCACTGGTCACCTTGCCCCAGCTCTTGAGTCTATGGTTGCACAACAAGAGAGGCAAGTTGAGAGATCCGTAGACTACTGCCCTTCCCCCACCAAATGCTTATCTCCTAGAGTGGAAATGTTACTCAAACAGAACCTTGCCACTGTCTCCACACCCAGCTCCAGAACCCTGTCTCAGAGATTAGAGATTGCACAAGAAGAGAGAAGCAGGCCATAAACAGAGAGCTCCTAATAACCTCTTCCCAAAGAATCCAATGTCATTGGCAAGGAAGCATAGAGAAGTTCAAAATTGAAGTCACTCTCAAGAACAGTGGAGGTTGTGGTAAAAAGCATTTGTAGGAGATTCAAAATATGTATAGACTAAACTGTAAATCAGCTAGCTGGTTTACAGAAGACAACTGGTAAATAACTCAGCTGAAAGGAGTCCTCTGAGGTCAGAAGAACTGTGAAGCACTGACCTCAGAAACCATTCCTTCAAAGGATCCACATGCTTCAGGGTATTGTTAAAAACAATTCAGCAATCATCCAGGTATTAAATATGCTGGCAATTCACAAATATGTGGAAATTAAACTACATACCTAAATAAACAATGGGCCAAAGAATAAATCAAAGAGGAAACCAGGAAATATTTTGAGATGAATGAAAATGAAGACATAGCATATCAAAACTTAAGGTATACAGTCCTTAGGTGGAAACTTATAATTGAAAAGTGTCTATACAGTAGTCTCCCCTTATCTGTGGTTTCACTTTCCATCATCTCAATTACTCTCAGTCAATCATGGTTTGAAAGTATTAAATTAAAAATTCCAGAAATAAACAATTTATAAGTTTTAAATGACAGTCCATTCTGACTGGCATGATGAAATCTTATACCATCTCATTTTGTCCCACCCAAGGCATAAATCATCCCTTTTCCAACATATCCACAATGTATAAGCTATCTGCCCATTAGTCACTTAGTATCAGTCTTGGTTATCAGATTGACTGTCACTGTATCACAGTGCTTGTGTTCAAGTAACCCTTATTTTACTTAATAATGCCACATTCACATAATTTTAGTACAGCATATTATTATAATTGTTCTAATTTATTATTAACTATTGTTGTTAATCTCTTACTGTACCTAATTTATAAATTAAACTTTTTCATAGGTATGTATGTATAGGGAAGAACATAGTGTATATAAGGTGTGGTACTATCAGCATCTGCAGGCATCCATTGGGGATCTTGGAATGTACTCCATGCAGATAACGGGGGTACTACTATATTAAGAAAGAAGAAAGATTATCAATCAATAGCCTAACCTCCACCTCAAGACATTGTGAAAAGAACAAGTAGAACCTAAAGCAAGCAAAAGGAATGAAATAAGACAAATTAGAGTGGCAATTAATGAAACAGAATAGAATAATAATAAAGAAAATCACTGAAACCAAAGTTGATTTCTTGAAAAGATCAACAAAATTGACAAGCCTTTAAATCAAATGACCAAGATTAAAAAGAGAAGACTCAAATTACTGGAATCATAAATAAAAGAGGGAACTTACTCTCAGCCTTATGGAAATAAAAAGGATTATAAAGGACTACTATAAACAATCGTAAGCCAATAAATTAGACAACTTAGATCAAGTGAACAAATTCTTTGGTGGGAGGGGTGTTCCCTGGTTGGGAATCGAACTCAAGCTGCCGCGTTGAGCACGCTGAAGCCTAGCCACTACACCACCATGGAACTCCCGAAGTGAGCAAGTTCTTAAAGAGAGACAAGCTACTGAAACTGTCTCAAGCAGAAATAGCCAATCTAATTAGACCTATAATAAGTGAATAAATTGAATTAATAATACAAAACTTACCCACAAAGAAGAGCAGAGACCCATCTGGCATCAACACTTGATTCTAGCCAACATTTTAAAAATAATTAATAACAATTATCTATAAAATGTTCCAAAATATATAAGAAAAGGGAACACTTCCTGGCTTATTTTATGAGGCCAGCATACACTGATACCAAAACCAGAAAAACACACAAGAAAATAAAATTAAACAGCTATCTCTTATGAGTATGTGTATAAAAATCTTCAATAAAGTGCTAGCAAACCAAATCCAACATCATATGAAAAGAATTATACACCCTGACCAAGTGGAATTTATTTCAGGAATGCAAGTTGGTTTAACATTTGAAAATTAATTAATGTAAAACATCATAGTAATAGAATAAAAAATTAAATTGTTGTGATCTTCTCAGTAGATGCAGAAAAAGCATTTGACAAAATCCAATATCTTTTCATGATAAATACATTCAACAAAGTAGGAATGGAACATTCTTAACTTAATATAGAATAGGGCATCTATGAAAAACCCACAGCTAACATCATACTCAATAAAGAAAAACTAGATGTTTTCACTCTAAGATTAGTGACAAGAAAAGGATGTTTTTCTCACCACTTTTATTGAACACTGTATTGGAAGGTCTAGCCAGGACAGTTAGGCAAGAGAATGAAATATATGTCATCTAGATTTGAAATAAAGAAATAAAATTCTCTCTATTCACAGATGATATGCTTTAGTATATAGAAAATCCTAAGAAATCCATTAACAAACTAATAAAACATAAATGAGTTCAGAAAGGCTACAGGATATAATATCAATATACAGAAATCAATGATGTTTCTATACACTTGAAATGAAAAGATAAAAACTGATTGAAAACAAAATTAAGAAAACAATTCCACTTACAATAGCATCAAAAAGATACTTAGAATTAAATATGATAAAATAAATACAAAATGTACATTCTAAAAACTATAAAACATCATTGAAAGAAATTAAAGAAAATCCAAATAATTGAAAAAACAATCCTATGTTCATGGACAAGAAGACTTAATGTTGGTAAGATGACAGTACTTCCCAAGCTGATTTACAGATTCAATGCAATCACTATCCGAATACCAGCTGAATTCTTTGCAGTAAGAACAAGACAAGATGATTCTAAAATTCATATGAAATTGCAAGGGATCCAGAATAGCCAAAATAATCTTTAAAAAAAAAGGAAAAAGAACAATGTAGGAGGACTCACAATTCCTAAATTTTAAATAATACAAAGCAACAGTAATCAAGAGAATGTGGCACTGGCAGAAGGATAAATATATAGATCAATGGAATAGAATTTAGAGTCCAGAAATAAATTCATATATCCATATTCAACTGATTTTCAATAAGGGCGCCAAGCCCATTTGATGGGAATAGAATAGTCATTTCAACAAATGGTGCTGGGACAACTGGACAGGCATATGCAAAAGAATAAAATTAAAACCTTACTTTGATTATTTACCAAAATTAACTAAAAATAAATCACAGGCTTAAATGTAAGAGCTAAAACTATAACTCTTAGAAGAAAACATAGGAATAAACCTTTGTGACTTTAGACATGGTGTACCATTCTTAGAGATAACACCAAAAGCATGAACAATAAAAAAATAAACTTCATCAAAATTAAAAACTTTCATACTTAAAAGGTCACTATCAAAAAAGTGAAAACAACTCACAGAATGAGAGGAAGTATTTGCAAATCCTATACGAGGTCTGACAATTAAGTGCATGAATACATCCTAGAAAAAGTGCTACATAACTCATTGCTGAATATCACCATGGTCACCTTTGAAGTACTCCCCTTGAGAAATTATGCACTGATGCCAGTCTCTAATCTAACTTTCAAAGCAATTTTGGAACTCTTTTTTTCTGGAATGGCATCAGAGGTATTTTTGTATGACACTTGATGTCCTGAATGTCATCAAAATGTCTTCTTTTCAATAGTTACTTTATCTCCTGGTAAAGAAAAAAGCCAATGGGGGCCAAATCAGGTTAATAGGGAGAATGTTTCAATATCTGTTTACTGGCTAAAAACTCCCTCACAGACAGTGCCATGTGAGCTGATACATTGGCATGATGCAAGAGCCATGAGTTGTTGGCAAAAAGTTCAGGTAATTTTTATCCAAAATTTTCATGTAACTTTTTCAGTACTTCCAAATAGTAAACCTGGTTGACTGTCCACTTGGTACATATTCATAATGAACATACCTCTGATTGCAAAAATGATTAGCAACATTGTTTGGAGTCTTGATTTGGACTGATGGAACATATTTGATTGCAGAGAATCAGTTGACTTCCATTGTGAATTTTGACACTTTGTTTCAGGGTTGTATTGGTTTACCCATGTTTCATAACCAGTGATAACATGGCCCAAAACTTCATCTTGCCTCTCCAAAAGGTCTTGGCAAACTTTAACTGTCTTTTGCTTCTATTTGTCCATGAGCTCCTTCAGGACCAGTTTTGTTCTGAGCTTTCTCATGCCAAGATTTTCAGTTTAGATCTTCCTGTTTCTCTATTGATGCTTACTAGGTCTGCTATGCTTCTCACAGTCAGCTGATAATGTTGATGCACAACTCAATGAATTTTTGCAACGTTTTCATCAGTTCTTCTTGTTACTGGCTGGCTGCCCTGATCTCTCTTCCTCAGTGATGCTTTCTTTTTCCTCAGAAAGACATTTAATTCATCATTTCACTTTCAATTTTTCCAAGTTTAACAAGAAATTTAATGTTTGTTCATTGCTCTAATTTAAACTCCAACATTCTGGAGACAGCACACAAAACATTCAACAACAGTAATAAACACCACCCAGAAACACACCACCACACGACCATATGAACACAGCTGTGAAACACAGATATACCAAGATTATGAAACCTTACTGTGTTGTTTGTACAGTGCTGCCAATCTAAGCACATTGTGGCAAGTTCAGGAACTCAATTTTCAGAACTTATATCTGATAAAGGACTTGTATTCAGAATATATAAAGTACTCTTACAATTGAAAAATTTTTGAAAAAGACCCAATTTTAAAAATGAGCTGAATAGATATTTCTTTAAGGAAGATATGGAATTGGCCAACAAGTACATGTAAAGGTGCTAGGCATCATTAGTTATCAGGAAAAAGCAAGTTAAGACCACAATGAGATAGCACTTCATACTCACTAGAATGGTTAGAATCAACAAATGTTGCCATGGATGTGAAGAAATCAGAATCCTCATACTCTCTGGTGGGAAACTGCTTTGGAAAACAGTCTGGAAGATCCTCAAACCTTTAAATATAAAGTTACTGTATGACCCAACAATTCCAGTCCTAGGCATATACCCAAGATAAATGAAAACATATGTCCACACAAAAATTTGTACATGAATGCTCATAGCAGCACTATTTATAATAGATAAAAGGTAAAAACAACAACCCAAGTGTCAATCAGTTGATAAACAAATAAACAAAATGTGGTATATACATCTAATGGAATATTATTCAACCATAAAAATTAATGAAGTACAGGTACTTGCAACAATATGGCTGAACCTTGGAAATACAAGTATATTATGCAAAGTGAAAATAGCTAACAACAAAAGGCCATATATTGTATTTTTCTATTCACCTGAAATGTCCAGAGCAAGGGAAATATACAAAGATAGAAAGTAGATACGTGGTTGCCTACAGCTAGAGGGTGGATTGACAGGGGAGAGGGTAAGGAGATGATAAATATAGGGTATGGGATTTCTTTATGAGATGATGGAAATACTCTAAAATTGACTGGGGTGATGCTTGCACATACCTGTGAATATTCTAAAAAACACTGGCATACACATTTTAAATAGGAAAATTGTATGTTACATGAATTATATCTCGATAAAGTTATTTTAAAAATAATCATGGCTGATCAAGAAGTAGCATCTGGGACACCTTGGGCAGGATAGCACTTTTGGCAGCATCTGGTTTCAAGGGGCAGTGCTGGGATTTCACAAGCTTGGAATTCCATCATCCACCACATTCCCCCACAAGGGTAGTGCTCTGAGACCAAGGTGACCTGGTCAGAGAAGAGATGTCCACTTCCCCAGTGAATACAGGGCATTTTCCACCACCTGGCAAAGATCTTAGAAGCCTGAGCAGTGCAAGAGAAAATTTAAAAGCTTGTATTTCAGTGCCACCTACTGGAAAACAAAAGAAAGACTTTTTAAAATCAACCTACTAAATAGAAAAGTGTCATTAAAAAGAGAGAGATTTTAGTCCCATAAATGCCTAGGCAGAGAAATAATCCATCAAATACTGTGATAACCACGGTAACAAGGCATCTCAGAAAGAAAATGAAAAAATCTCCAGAAAATGAGTGGAAATATGTTAGTTAAATGACAGAGAATTCAACATTACAGTTCTGAAAAAACCCAATGAGATACAAGAAAACTCAGATAGGCAATTTAATGAGCTCAGAAATAAAATTAATGAACAAAAGGTGTTCTTTACCAAAAAGATAGAAACTTTTAAAAAGAGCCAAATAGAAATTGTTGAACTGAAGAACTCAATAAGAGTTGAAGAATGAACTAGTAAGCTTAAAAAATATAGCTGACCAGATGGAGGAAATAATTAGTGATATCAAAGATAAATTTAGAAATAATGCAAATGGAAGAAGAGAGAGACTTGAAAGTAAAAAAAAAATGAAGGGAGTTCCCTGATGGTGTAGTGGCTTAAGGCTTCGGCGGTGGCACTGTCAACACTGTGGCCTGGGTTCGATTCCCAGCCAGAGAACTACCCACATACAAAAAAAAATGAAAATATTCTATGAGAACTATCTCACTGTATCTAAAAGAGCAATATAAGAATAACAGGTAAGGAGAGAACCAAATGGAAATTCTCAGTAAACCTATTAAAGACCAGTATGAACTGCACCTCGTCTGCATTGACATGCAAATGAAGCCAGCCCAGACCTTTCCTATTAGCTTTCTCTAGCTCATATTTCAATTATGGTTTGGATATAAGCCTTGAGAAGAAATCGGGAAGATACAGGAAAGGACTGTAATACGCATTGATTGCTTAACCATCTGTTATATAAATGGTTTAAAGATGGTCCTGTATATTGGACCTCTGTTTTTTGTTGTTTTACTTCTTCACAGTAGGCTGAGACTGCTCAAGAGCTTGCTGGCATCAACCTTAAAGTTTTACACATCTAATTGTTCTAAATATAGCCCAAATAAGCATATTTTAGACTATTTAGAACTTACCTGCTTTGCATACCCTGCAAAACTGCACTCAACATCTGCTACGTTTAAAGGACCCCATGTCACTGCTGCCCATCACAATTCTCAAACCCAGACTATACATCCTGCTGAGTGACATGACCTACACAGGAAGTCCCCTCTGTGATCCCCCTATCTCCTGGGAGTTCCCCTGCCCTCATCCCCTAATATGTGGTGTCTCCTTATTATTGGCTCTGGAACATCTCTTGCTGTGAAGATCTTACCTGAGCATTCAGACTGCCCAAACTCTACCCAAGTAACCTCTCTGTGTGCTACTGCCACACATGCCTTTTTCTTTGGTCAGCTCTGAAATCCCCTGACTCACTATACCATCTAGTTTGACTTGCCAGTAGACTTACATTGGAAGTATGCTTTGATTCTACAGGCTGACCCAGCTGGTTCCTATTTATCAAGGAAGATAAATCATTGAAGGCTTTCAATGATCTTCTAGCACCCCTCTCATCCCCAGAAGCTCCCAAAGACACTTACTGAAATTATCTTGTTACATATTTCCTTGTTTGACATCTGTTTTCCTCCACTGGGATGTCAAGTCCACGATGGCAGGGACTTTGTCGTGTTCACAGCTCTATTTCTAGCAACTAACATAATGCCTGGCACATTGGAGGTGTCCAATAAAGATTTTTTTAGTGAATTAAAGAATGACTAGAATATTACATTTTGTGGGGTTCAGCTAATGCAGGGCTATCAGGGAGATTTATAGCATTGAATGTCTGTATTATAAAAGAAGACAGGTCTCATATCAATGACTTTACCATCTACCTTAAGAAACTAAAAAAACAAGAGCAAATTAAAGCCAAAATAAATAGAAGAAAGAAAATAATAAAGATCAGAGTGGAAATCAATTAAATAGAAAACAGAAAAACACTAGAGTAAATCAATGGAAACTAAAGCTGTTTTTTTTTAATAGATCAGTAGTATTCTGACCACCCAATTTTAATGTGTGAGTGTGAGGGGATTTTCCCACACATTCAAACAATTCTGTGACACTAGTAAGGTGTTCTACAAGTCAACTCAATTCTCACACTATCTACCTACAAATAACATCAGATCCCATGGATAAGGACTCAGTTCCACAAGACAAACCCTCTTCACTTCAGATACCAGTAGTAAGCCTAGGTTATCACCTGTGCTTCTGACCATCTGCCTGTAAATTGGAGATGCCAAGGACACTCCTCTCCTTAAATTCAATTCATTTGTTAGAGCTTCTCACAGAACTCAAAGAAACATTCTGCTTACTATATTACTGGTTTATTATAAAAGGATTTAATTCAGAAACAGCCAGGGGCTTCCATGCCCTCTGCAATCATGCCATTCTCCCCAAATCCTCAAGTGTTTACCAACCATAAAACTCTGTGAACCTCTTTCTTTTGGATTTTTATGGAGGCCAAATTACAAAGACATGGCTGATTGAACCACTGACAATTGATGATTGATTCAACCTCCAATCCTTCTTACCTCCCCAGAGGTCAAGAGGATGGGCTGAAAGTTCCAAGTCTCTACATGGTTGGTTTTCCTGGCTACCAGCCCCCATATTCAGGTGAGTTCCAAAATCACCTAGTTAATGTAACAAAAGATACCTTCATTGCACTTATCACTTAGAAAATTCCAAGAGTTTTAGGAGGACTGTGACAGGAAGTGGGTGAAGACCAATCATACATTTTTATTATAAATCACAATATCACAATCAATAACATTTATTAATAGGCTGACCAGATGTCCCATCTTAAACTGGACAGAAAACAATGGTACTGTGCTGTTTCAAATGGTACATATGGTCAGCCTAGTCTCACTCAGCTAAATTTAAGGTGTCAGTAGGTTGACCATGCATACTATTTGAAATGGGACAGTACCATTGTTTTCAGTCCCACTTAAAACAGGACATCTGGTCATTCTCTTTATTAAACTTTAGCCATAATGGCCAGGAAAAAAGGAAGGAGACACAAATTACCAATATCAGAAATGAGAGATAGCATCACTACAAAGCTGCACATATTAAAAGAATAATAACAAAACATTAGGAACAACTTTATGCCAATAAATTAGACAGATGTAAACCATAAACTCCTTGGGGGAAAAAAGAAAACACAAACTACCAAACTCCACTCACGAAGAAATAAATAGCCTATATAAGCCCTGAATGGCTACATTTGGTAGGAATTCCTTCTCGAATTTCTTTCCTTGTCTCTTTATCTCTGAAATGGGGATCTGGAAAGTATAAGAGAAAGAACACTGGATCTAGGGCTTAACAGATGTGTGTTTTAGGCAAACTCTGCCATTGACCAGCTTTTTTGAGACCTAGAGCTAATTAAAACCTCCCAACTCTCAGTTTTCTATTCTGGTAAGTGGAGATTGTTGGGAGGGTTGTTGTGATGATTAAATAAAATGGTACAGATGCAAGGTACTTGGTCAAGTATAAAATTCAGTACAAACTGGAGCTGCTGCTTTGCCTTGATACTATGTGATAGAAAGTGAAGGAATTTCTCAGTTGTCTTAGTAATAACATCAAAGTTCTGATGATGAGTGTCTGAAATAGTGTTATTTGTTCAAGTACAGTAGTAATAGCTATAATCACAATCACTTAGATTTCTAAAGCACCTTTATTTTACAACAACAACAACAGCAAAAGCCCTTTGAAGGGCTTTCTTGGCCACATACCCAGCCCCTAAGGTAAGGTAAAAAGGCAACATTTCTTACTCTAAGAGGTAAGAATGAACCTCATCTTTTAGAAAAGAGGTTCCAACTCCAGTTCTTTGAGCCACCTTATTACTTCTCTAAGTCTTCTTTCTATCCACCCTTTGTCACTCCCTATGCAGATTAAGACCATTTATCTTTGGTTAAAATTCACTGTTAAAGTTGTTTTTGGCCTATCAAGTGCTGAGCCCCTCTTGCTTTTGCCATATTCCCAGAGTTCCACCACTCTTTTCACTTCTCATTTCTCCTCTTGAGGCCCCATCTCTTAACATCTGCTTATAGTAGACATATCTTAAATGCTCTGCTATTCCTGCATGTTTCCTTGGAAACCAGACACAAAAGGACTAGAAATTTGACACGAGAAGTATCCTTGCTTTAATCACACTGTTCAACATCTGCAGAATATAAAACTGAAAGCAAAGGAAAAAAAGAAATGAACAAACAAATAACCCATGGACACAATCAATAGTTTAATGTTTATTTGGGGATGAGTGGGTTAGGGAGGGGAGAAAGGGGAGGGGGTGGGAGAGGAGGGGGGAAGCTAAATATAAGGTGATGGAAAGAAAAGTCACATTAGGTGGTGAACTTATTATACATCAAGTTGACAATGCACTGTAGAATTGTATGCTTGAAACCTATGTAATCCTTGCTAACAGATGTCACCCCAATAAGTCTAACAATAAAAATGAATTAAAAAAAAAACAAAAACCATCTGCAGGCCCTAGTGGAACACTAGCAGCTGACTGCTGAGGTCTAGATTTGATTGAAATCAAATGGATTTCAGTCACAATTTTAATAACTAAGTTGAATGGCTTTACTTAATATTTTCACCTAAGAAGAATGCCTACTTGTTTCTCAATATTTACATGATATATAGGGACTATTCATAATCCATTCCTAGATATTGATTTCAGTTGTTAGTGGTGCACACAAGACATCTAAAAGCAGTGATTTATTATTAAACTAATTCAGGAAACCAGAATATTAATAAGTTATTTCATTTCCAAAGTAATTTAAAGCAGATACTTTCGAAGTCACCAGGGTTAAACCATGTTCAGTACTGAATTTTGGGGCACTTAATTTAGCATAACAGTTTTAAAAGGTAACTAGATGTTTAATAATACAGATATTTGAAGTTAAAATTTTTGATATATAAAACATACAAAGCTATTTGTCATTTCTTCTATAATTTAGTGGAATGAGACATTCCATAGTGGTGAGTTGTCTAGATAGCTAAAGTAAATCCAATTAATGCTCAGACTTTCAAAAGATTTAAGTAGCTTTCACATTAAAGCCTACTTTAATATACATTACACATTTCCCTGACTTCTTTAACAAAATGCATTTGATTTTAAGTTAGACTTTTCTGATTACTTTTCTGGGTAGATGTTATTAAGCCACCTAATCCCTTTGGGCCTAGTTTCCTCATCTACTATATGATGAATTAGACTAGTTGACCTCTAACTTGTCATTCTATTTTTTATTTCCAGAGAACTATTGGATTTTAGGTAGGAAAGAACTAAGTATGCAGTTACTTAGTTACTTAGAAACTATAGGGAAGGGAAAATGAAAAACTGCTGAATTTAGCAAGACTGCAAGACAGGCAAAACTATTAAGGTCAAGCCAGCCACCTGCAATTAAAGTCTTTCAGCCGTGCCTTCCTTCTGAGGATCAGTCTGATGAAGACCTTTAGCCACATTGTTGGAAATAAAACTCCAGTGTTGCAAATAAATACTCAGGGATTCAAATATCTCAGCAATCTTTACTTCTGCAGAAGGGTGTGTAGCAGTGGCTCAGACAAAGCTGCATGCACCCTGAGCAGAGTCCTGTGCTTTTTATCCCTAACAGAAGCTTAACCAAAACTGTGTCTCACTCTGTTGGCTAGGGCTTCAGACCTCACATTCTTAACCTTACCCAATTGGCTATTTTCTATTTCTATGATGTTTCATGAGGATGAAGGAACAAGGGAGTTGTGGAGACAAAGAAATTCCAAAGCAGAGCATGTGACCTTTGTGTAAACAGGATCAAGTTGGAGAAGATAGGGGTCTGTTCTGAGGTATATTTTCAAGGTGCTTTGCTAAGTAGAGATGTTATGTCCTTATTTGGAAGAAAAGACTTACATTCCCACAATCCCCCCCTGTTCTTTTATTAGATTTTATCACTCTTTTCTTCAAATTCCTCTAAAAGCAGATGACTTTGTTGTTCTGAGGTATCTAGGAGTAAGAGGTTATTATGGTGTGGGGATAGGGACTGCTTAATTAATGCCATTTCTGTAAGCCTCTGAAGCAGTCTCCTAATACAAGGTTTAACAGCATCCCATTAGTGTCAGTGTTCCAACTAAAATAAGGGAAGTGATGACTGAAGTCATGAGTCCTTTCCATTTCCTGAGCCATTGTTCTATGAGTTTAGTAGAGGGATTATTGACACCTGAATTTTCAGCAAGTTCATTAGCTAGAGTTGTTAGTCCTTGTAATGCCTTAGTAATGGTGCAATCTGGAGCTGTGTTGTTTGGGATGAAAGTACAACATTGGGTCCTTATCATAACACTGACTCCAACATTTTTCTGCTAATATAATTAGAGCTAGCCTATTTTCCTAAGTCATTTTGCTAGTGGGTTCTAACTGTGCAGCTATTCCCTTGATAGCATCCCTAGTATAGTTCACATACTTCTGTTGGTTGTAATATATATAGTTGATCCAATCTACGGTTTTATTAACCGTTGACTACTAAAATTCAATTGATTTGAATCTTGCAGCTATTTGATTTCTTATCTTGAATTCATTTGGTATTCCCCCTGGGAACTCCAATAGCACCAATATAGACAGACATGAGTGTCCAAAGAGCCCTGGGGAGTGATAAGACTCCTCCTAGTGCGAGGTGCCATTTTATTTCTTAAAAAAAATTGAATTTTACTGTTACATTTTTTGGGGTGACATCTGTTAGCAAGAATTATATAGGTTTCAGGCATCCAATCCTACAGTGCATTGTCAACTTGTTGTATAATAAGTTTACCACCTAATTTGATTTCTCTTTCCATCACCATATATTTAGCTTTCCCTCCCTCCTCTCCCACCCCCTCCCCTTTCTCCCCTCCCTAACCCACTCATTCCCAAATAAACAGTAAACTATTGATTGTGTCCATGGGCTATTAGTTTGTTTGTTCATTTCTTTTCTCTTTGTTGCTTACAGTTTTATATTCCGCATATAAGTGAAGTCATACAGTTCTTTGTTTTTTCTGTCTGGCTTATTTCACTAAGCATGATGATCTCCAGGTCCATCCATTTCATTGCAAATGGCAATATTTCATCTTTTCTTATAGCTGAGTAATACTCCATTGTGTATATGTACCACAGCTTCTTTATCCAGTCATCTGACGCAGAACACTTTGGTTGTCTCCGGGTTTTGGCCACTGTGAACAGCGCTGCAATGAACATTAGGGTACATAAGTCTTTGCGGACAAAGGTTTTCAAGTCTTTTGGGTAGATCCCCAGAAGTGGGATAGCTGGGTCAAATGATAACTCCATTCCCAGTTTTCTGAGGAACCTCCACATTGTCTTCCACAGTGATTGTACCAGTTTGCATTCCCACCAGCAGTGTACCAGAGTTCCTTTCTCTCCACATCCTCTCCAGCACTTGTTATTCCTTGTCTTGTTGATAATAGCCATTCTCACAGGTGTGAGGTGGTATCTCATTGTGGTTTTGATTTGCATTTCCCTGATAGCTAATGAGGATGAGCATTTTTTCATATGTCTGCTGGTCATTTGTATGTCTTCATGGGAGAAGTGTCTGTTTAGTTCTTCTGCCAACTCTTTAATTGGGTTGTTTGTTTTTTTGTTAAGTCTTATTGGTTCTTTATACATTTTAGATATTAGATCCTTATCCGATGTGTTATTTGCAAATATTTTCTCCCATTCAGTTGACTGTCTTTTTGCATTGTTGTTGGTTTCTTTTGCTGTGCAGAAGCTTTTTAGTTTGATATAGTTTCATTCATTTATTTTTGCTTTTACTTCCTTTGCTTTTGATATCAGGTTCATTAAGTCTTCCTTGAGTCCTAGCTCTATAAACTCAGTATCAATGTTTTCTTCGTGCTCGCTTCGGCAGCACATATACTAAAATTGGAACGATACAGAGAAGATTAGCAATGTTTTCTTCTATTCAGTTTATTGTTGCAGGTCTGGTATGAAGGTCTTTAATCCATTTCGAGTTATTTTTTATACATGGAGAGAGTTCCCAGCTCAGGTTCATTCTTTTGCATATGTTTTTCCAGTTTTCCCAGCACCACCTACTAAAGAGGCTGTCTTTTCCCCATTGTTTGTTTTTGCTCCTTCATCGAAAATTATTTGTCCATAAATTTGTGGGTTTATTTCTGGGTTTTCAGTTCTGTTCCTTTGGTCTATATTTCTGTTTTTCTGCCAATACCAAGCTGTTTTGACTATTGATGCTTTGTAATATAAATTGAAGTCAGGGAATATAATGCCATCAGCCTTATTCTTTTTCTGTAGTATTGCTTTGGCAATTCAAGGCCTTTTATGGTTCCATATAACTCTAATAATTCTTTTTATCTATTTCATGAAAGTATGATTGTGGGATATTAATGGGTATTGCATTAAATCTGTACATTGCTTTGGGCAGAATGGCCATTTTAACAGTGTTAAGTCCTCTTATCTATGAACAGGGGATATTTTTCCACCTCTTAAAATCTGTTCCAATTTCTTTCAAAAGTGTCTTATAGTTTTCCATGTATAAGTCTGTCACGTTCTTCGTTAAGTTAATTCCCGGGTATTTCATTCTTTTTGTTGTGATAGCAAAGGAATTCACTCTCTCATTTCTTTTTCTGAACATTTATTATTTGTATATAGGAATGCTGTTGATTTTTTTACATTGACTTTACATCCTGTGACTTTACTATATTTGTTTATTGTTTCTAATAGTTTCCTGGTGGAAACTTTGGAATTTTTTATATAAAGGATCATGTCATCTGCAAATAGTGACAATTTGACCTCTTCTTTCCCAATTTGGATACCTTTTATTCCATTCTCTTGCCTAATTGCTGTGGCTAGAACTTCCAATACTATATTCAATAACAGTGGTGACAGGGAGCATGCCTGTCTTGTTCCTTATTTTAGGGGAATAGTTTTCAACTTTTCCCCATTCAGTATGATGTAAGTCGAGGGTTTGTCATATATGGCCTTCATTATGTTGAGATACTTTCCTTCTATACCTATTTCATTTAGTGTTTTGATTATAAATGGATGTAGTACCTTGTCGAAAGCGTTTTCTGCATTAATTAATATGACCATATGGCCTTTATCTTTTATTTTGTTTATGTGGTGTATCTACATTGATTGATTTTCATATGTCGAACCATCCTTATGCTCCCAGGATGAATGCCACTTTATAATGATGTATGATCTTTTTGATGCATTGTTGTATTCTATTTGCTAATATTTTGTTTAGGATTTTTGCATCTGTGTTCATCAGAGATATTGGTCTATAGTTTTCTTTCTTTGTGTAGTCTTTGCTAGGATTTGGTATTAGGGTAATGTTGGCCTCATAGAATGAGTTAGGAAGTATTGCTTCCTCTTCAATTTTGTGGAAGAGTCTGAGGAGGATAGGTGTTAATTCTTCTTTGAATGCTTTGTAGAACTCATTGCTGAAACAATCTGGTCCAGGGCTTTTGCCTTTAGGGAGATTATGGATACTTCTTTCAATCTCTTTGTTATTGATTGGTCTATTTAGATTATCCAGTTCTTGGTTCAGTCTAGGTAGGTTATAAGTTTCTAGGAACTTCTTCATTTCTTCTAGGTTGTTAAATTTTGTAGCATAAAGTCCTTCAAAATATTTTCTTATAATCCTTTGTATTTCTGTGGTATCAGTGGTAATTTCTCCCCTTTCATTTCTAATTTTGGATATTTGTGTCCTTTCCTTTTGCCCTTTGATTAGACTACCCAGGGGTTTTTCAATTTTGTTGACTTTCTCAAAGAAACAGCTCTTTGTAATATTAATTTTATCTATTGTCCTTCTGTTCTCTAATTGGTTTAGCTCTGCTTTAATTTTTATTATTTCTTTCGTTCTGCTGACTTTGGAATTTTTCTGCTCTTCTTTTTCTAGTTCTTTAAGATGGGATGTTATGATGTTTACTTGTGATTTTTCTTGTTTCTTAAGATAGGCCTGTAGTGATATACATTTCCCTCTTATTACTGCTTTCACTGTGTCCCAATAATTCTGATACATTGTATTTTCATTGTCATGAGTTTCTATATATTTTTTAATCTCATCTTTTAATTGTTCTTTTATCCAGTCTTTTTTTAATAAGCTATTGTTTAATCTCCATGTATATGTGGTTTTTCCTGTTATACTTTTACAGTTGATCTCCAATTTCAAAGCTTTGTGGTCTGAGAATACACTTGGTATGATTTCGATCTTCTTGAATTTGCTGAGGCTACTTTTGTGTTCCAGCATGTGGTCTATCCTTGAGAATGTTCCATATGCACTAGAAAAGAAGGTGTAGTCTGTTTTTGCTGGATGAAGTGTCCTGTAACTGTCGACAATGTCCAATTGCTGTAATGTGTCATTTAGAGTTGATATTTCCTTCTTTATTTTCTGTTTGGATGATCTGTCCATGGCTGTTAGAGGGGTGTTTAAGTCTCCTACAATGATTGTGTATTCATCAGTTTCTCCTTTCAAATCTGTTAGTAGATTCTTTGTATATTTTGGTGCATCCTGGTTGGGAGCATATATATTAATTAGTGCCAACTCTTCTTGTTGTTGCATTGTGCCTTTTATAATTATGTAGTGTCCATCTTTGTCTTTTGCTATCTTTTTTAATCTGAAGTTTATTTCATTAGATATCAGTATGGCAATTCCTGCTTTTCTCTGGTTACCATTTGCATGGAGTATTATTTCCCATCCTTTCACTCTGAGTCTATGTTTGTCCTTATGGCTGAGGTGTGTCTCTTGGAGACAACATATGAATGGGTTTTGTGTTTTATTCCAGTCTGCTACTCTGTGTCTTTTTATTGGTGAGTTCAGTCCATTAACATTTAGAATGACGATCAATAAGTGAGGATTTCCTGTGGCCATTACTTATTTCTTTGTTTGTTTCTGTTTTATTTTTGTTTCTTTCTTGTTGCCCCAACTTTGTTCCATTTTTTGTGTGATGTTTTGTTTCAGGTCGAGGAGCCTCCTTCAGTGTTTCTTGGAGTGCTGGCCTTGTGCTGGCAAATTCCCTCAGCTTCTGTGTGTCTGAGAAGGTCTTTATTCCACCTTCATATCTGAAAGATACTTTTGAAGGATAATTTATTCTTGGTTGGAAGTTTCTCTCTTCTAAAGTTGTGAATATTGGATTCCACTCCCTCCTGGCTTGCAGAGTTTCTGCTGAGAAGTCTGATGCCAGCCTGATGGGTTTTCCTCTAAAAGTTATAGTTCTTTTTTTCCTGACCACCTTGAGAATTGTTTCTTTGTCTTTTGTTTTGGACATCTTTAGTACCATGTGTCTTGGAGAAGACCTGCTAGGGTTCAGGTATCTAGGGGACCTGTTCTCTTTGTGAACTTGGGGTTCTAGATTTTTTCATAGGTTTGGAAAGTTCTCATCAACTATTTGTTTGAGCATGCTCTCTGTAGAATGCTTTGCTTCTTCTTCTAATCCTAGTATCCTTATGTTGTTTTGTCTCATGGAGTTGGATAGGTCTTGCATAGTTCTTTCAATCCTTTTGGTTCTGTATTCCCTTTCTTCCTCTTTCTGAGCTGTTTCCATGTTCTGATCTTCACTATCACTAATTTTTTCCTCCATCTCGTTGGCCCTGTTTCCTATGGCAGTTATTTCATTTCTCACTTCTTTTATTGTATTATTTATTTCTCACATTTCCATCTCGATCTTCCTTATGTTTTGAATTTCTTTGTTAAATTGTTTTTTGTTCACAGAGTTCCTTTTTTAAATTGTTCATCTCCTTTTTTATGTTGTTCATCTCAGCCATGTTGCTGTGCCAGTATGCTTTCATTTCTCTCAGAGCCTTTAGAATGTCTACTTTAAATTCTCTGTCACTTAGTTCAGAAACTTCTAGGTCTAATAAGCTGTCTTCTGGATAAATTTCATGTTCTTTCTGAGGAGTTTAATTTTTAAGGAACTCATCCTGTCTGCTGGGTTCTTCCTCTTTGACATGAGGGCTTTATGTTCAGTGCCCAGATGATTACTTTTGTGGTGTCTTGCTGCAGGGCAGACACTAGATGGCACTGGGGGTCAGGTTTTGGGAGAGAAGGGAGTTGCTTATTTCTTGTTTCTTATCTTCTGCTGTGTTTGGAGGCTATCCGCATGTGTCCAGGGGAGAGGCCAATAAACAGCGCTCCGAGGGCAACTCCGCCTTCTGCCTTGTGCTAGGGAAGCTGGGTGATGCAGGCTGAGGCTTTTTCTGCTGGCTCGGGTGAATGCTATCAAATCCACCTTTCTTCCCAGCCCTGTTTCAGCATGTAGCCGCCTGCAGGCTCACATTGTTTTTAAAACCCAGGGGTGTGCGAGCAAGTGCATGCACCATAAGTCCAAAGCTGTGGGCCTGACCTGAGACAGCTGGGTCACCTCTGCTATAGGCCAGGAACAGGAACTGTATAGGAGCCATGTGCCTGCACTGTGGGTCCCCAGGGGGCCTGGGGCTCACTCAGCCCTCCTCCCACTTGAAAATTTCCAGAGACTGGCTGCCAAACTTTGTCCCCAACACGCTGCTCCAAAGCCCAGCTCCCCTACAGCTCTTGGCCTCCCCCCTCTCGTGCACTGTGCTTCTCCTGGATAGCAGCAATCGAATCCTGTTGCAGTCCGTCTCTGCTCTCTTCCCTCTCTTCCACTCACCCCTTTCTCTCCAACCTTCAGGTGTTTACTTGTGATTCATGGATTTTTCAGCTTCCATTTTGTCACTCAGGGTCCTCTTTCTTGGCTCCTGGGTGGCCATTCAATTGTGTTTTCTGGGAGAAACTTTAGGGACCTCCTCTCCAGTAGCCCTCTTGCCCTCCTTTGAGGTCTTTTTTCTGTAACTGGGAGTTGATTGAATGCCAAGGTGAAAGGGCTAACCAATTGCACCAAAGCACAGGTGCCACTCCAGTCTACCAGTAAGGACCTATATAACTCTGCGCCGCAATACCATGAGATATCTGTTCATGGAGTCATTAGGGCAGATTGAATCTGAAGCTCCTGAAGGGCTGAATCTCACTACATCCATCAGATTTCTAATGAATGGCAAATTACCTCATGTCTGGGGAGACACAAGGTGAAATTGGCATTTGAGGCTGGTGGACTAATAGCCCTTGGGGGCTGACCTGCTAGGCACTTGGCTTCAGGGAATAGCAGTGGCAACATCTTACAGGATTTCTCACCCCAAACTAGGGTATCCTGAAAGAGAGCTATCATACAGTGTATGCCCGTAGGGTCTGCAGACCATCCAAGTGGGAAGGGGACGATATGGGCGTCCAATCTCCCTGTCGCACAGGTATAACAATTGCTTTTATTTAAAGTGCAGACAGAATATTTGAACCATTCCAACCAGGCCTTCATATCTTTGTATTCTGTCTCTATAGGTAGGGTTAGATTCTTGACCTCAGTTATGGTTATCTTAGATGGGTCATTTTTAAGTTTTACAAAAATCATTGAAATGGAGTTGTCTTGAGGGTTAGGAGAGGAAGTGATGCTCTATGGGGGTATTAAAATTAACTTTAGGGAAAACATTCCCATGGGGTCTTCTCCAGTGACATCAGCACCCAACCCATAGGTCCTTATTATTGAAGGATTTTGATGCATAGTTTTGGGCTCATCTATAATTAGGAGCAATGGGTTACATTGTAAAGATTTACATTTTGGGGGTAGATCCAAAATAAAAACTGAATTATTTTAATCCCTTAAAATAAGGAGATGGGAAGGCTCTCCATCCTTGAAACTGGGTGGTCCCAAGAGTTACAAGGCCCTCCGCAGTGGCGAAAATTTCTATAACTTCTCCTGTAGCATCCTACCCCATATGTCAAGTAGGGACACAAGTATTTATTTTCATTAGAAAGTTGTCTTTGAGCTTGTTCATTCCCACAAGGAATAACTGAGCATGCATCAAATTGGATAGTCAGAGGAGAGCTAGTGAAAGTTACGTTAATAATGAGGTGGCCTTTAGTGCAGGGGAGAGATAGAAGGAAGAGGGTGAATATCAGACCCTCCTTAAGGTCACTTTGGTGGGAATGGGCCCTGGCATGGCAACCCATTTTCTTTCAAAGACAGAAATGGTTCCTTTTACTCTCATGTGGTGAGTCCAGCCCCTCTCGGCAGTGCGAATAGTAGTCTCTGTGATCAGACGCACTAGGAAGGGTCCTTTCCAAGGAAGCTAAACCTTTTTTTTTTCTTTTCAGCTCTTGACTAGCATGAAGTCATTGGGTTGATGTTGATGGGCCGGAAATTTGAGGGGTGGTGTCTGTGCTAGGAAGCCCTTTTTCCTAAAAGAGGATAGAGCAAAGGACAAGCCATGGACATAGCTTTTTAGAAATTGGTCCTTTGTTTCAAAAGTAGGGTGTCAGTAAGATGGCCTAAATAGGGTAATCCATAATGCGTCTCATAAGGGGATAAGCCTATATCTTTCCTAAGGGCCACTCAGATCCTCAGAAGGGGCTATGGGACTGCATTTAGTACAGAGTAGCCTGGTTTCTAGTATTAATTTGGTAATGTGACTCTTTAGGGTCTCATTCATCCTTTCTACCCTTCCAGATGAAGGAGGATGCCAGGTGGTATGGTATTTCCATTTAATTCCCAAAATCTGTATAAGTCTTCTAATAATATTGGGAGTAAAGTAGCTCTCATTATCCAAGTCAATGTTTTCAATTAGTCTAAACCTGGGCACAATATTTTCTATAAGAACTCAGACTACATTGTTGGCAGTTGCTCCTGGTAAAGGAATGGTCTCTACCCAATGAGTGAGATGATCTGGCAATTACAAGGAGGTATTTTAGGTGATCTGTTTTGGGCATCTCTGTGTAATCAATCTGAATACTTTGGAAAGGTTGCAACCCAGGATTTCTCCCTCCAGAAGTTGTCTGTCTCAGTGTCTGCTTATTTGTCTTTTAGCAGACAATACAGCCTTCAGAAACTTGTTTAGCTATGGTATAAACACCTAAGCAACCATAGACTCAGAGGACTGTGTCACACATGGCTTGGGGTCCCCAGTGGCTACTTTGGTGTAGCTGAGTTAAAAGCTCCCTTATTAATGGTTTAGACAGCATTTCCCTCCCATTGGGTAGTAGCCATTTTCCTTCTGAATTTTCTGTGTTCCTATCCATTTTAGTTGTTCCTTACCTTTTGGGGTAAAAATTGAGGTCATCACAAGGACAGGGAGCCAGGGTGTTAGTTGAAAAATCGGTGCCTCTGAGGATAAAGCAGCCTGTTTAGCTGTTTTACCTGCTAGGTCATTTGCCCTGCTTTCAAAAGTGGGCCCCTTTATTATTAATTTTTGAAACACTGGTGTACCGAACTTCCATTATAGAGCATGGAGCAGGGGGCTCCTGCAAAACCAAACTTATATAAGCAGTGCAGCCATTTCCTTTATCCTGGAACAGTCATGACAATGGCAGCAGCATGATTTTCCTGTACAATGCTCACAACTTCGTGATATGGAGAAAGGAAGTGAAGCACAAGACCAAAGGAAACTGCAGAACCTCTCCAAGAATGCTTTTATTTCTTCTAGCTGGACAAGTGGGGGAGTGGATAATATCATTTATATTTCTTTCCAAACAAAAGCTCCCAGGCCTGGAAGCCAGCAGTTGAAAGGGCCACTTCCCTTTCATAATCAGACTTTCAGCACAGGTCGTGAGCTGTGGCTTTGAATGAAAGTTAGAACCCATAGCAATCTGGATCCTGATGTCAGCGAGTGGGAACAGGCATGTGACCAGGTTCCACCACCCTGCACTGTGTTGAAGCCAATTTTGCCTGCTAGCCCAGAGCTCACCCTCTGTGTATTTCCTACTAGCTGGCATTGGGCTCTCCCTTGCTGTCAGGTGGTCAAGGGCAGGGGCAGCGCATAACCTGCTTCCCATATTGGGGAGTGCAAGTGCAGGGGTCCTGGCTCCCTCCTCTGCAGTCAGCCAGAGGCGGTGCCCAGGTGGCTGCAGTCCGTGCTGGCCTAGAGGCATCTCCATTCCCACCGCGGTGCATTGTGGTGGTGCTAGCGAGAACAGCTATAAACCCCATAGCTAAAAACCACCAAGTGCATGAGTGCAGGGCTGCCACCGTCATCCTCTGTATGTCTGGAACTGGTTGGCGTCCTAGAACATGGTGAGAATGCACCTCACACAGCTGCTCCATCATGCCAGCTGCCCCCACACCCATCTTGCAGATGCTTTGAGCTCCTCCGCCCATCCCGCCCATGTCTACCCACACACAGCCTGGCATAGCCATACTTGCCATGGGCTTCCTGCATTCACCACACACAGGCCAAGGATGGGATGGATGCGAGCCACATGGGCATGGTGAGCAGCAGTGTGCTTTGGATTATTTTTCTTTTTGAGGTGAAACAAAGAGAAAGTTTATTAGAAGTAGAAAGTACACTCCAAAGAGGTAGGAGTGGGCTCGGGCAGGAAAATTGCTTAAGAGCCTCGAATAAGGAGGCTTCAGTAGTTTTATTCTCTTTAGTTTGGGCATTATCATTTCAATAACCCTAAAGGACTGTCTGAGCGCATTTTGTCCTTACCTTCAGCTTCTCTAGAGACTTTTTTATTTGTAGCATTTCCCATCTTGGCTTCCTGGCTGTGTGTCCTAGTCCAGAGGTACAACCCCACCTTTTACCTGGGGATTTCTCATACTTGGCACTTTCCTAGTTAGAGGTTCAACACCTCTTTGCCTGAAGCTTTCTCATGCTCCTAACCTTCACTCCATGCCCCGGGAACATCTCAGTCACACACACACACACACACACACACACACACACACACACAGCCTCCATGATGCCCCAACCACCAAGGAGATACTACGTCACCCCCTGCAACTTTTCTCTACCTTGGTTTGTACACGAAGTTACCTGGTCACTGCAATTCTTGATTAGGCCTTTCTCTCTGTGTTGCTGAGAGTCCATGTTTATTCATACCTTGGGAGGCTCAGACTATCTCAGTAGGAGGGCTGCAGCAAGCAGGCGATGGGGCACGCCTCCCTTAGGGGAGAGGACCAGAGCTCCTTCCCTAAGGGGAAGGGGGTTATTTCAGATGAGCCTCCAAATCTGTTGAAAATAAAATTCCAATGCTGCAAATAAATACTAGGAAATTCAAATATATCAGCAAGGCAATTTTTATTTCTGCAAAAGGGTGCATAGCAGCCTGTGGCTCAGATAAAGCTGCAGGTATCCTGAGCAGAGAGTCCTGTGCTTTTTATCCCTAATTTAATTTTAATCAAAACTGTGTCTTACCCTGTTGGCTAGGGCTTCAGACTTCACATTCTTAACTTTACCTGATTGGCTATTTTATATTTTTATGATGTTTTATGAGGGGGGGGGAAGCATAAAGGCATTGTGTAGACAAAGAAATTCCAAGGCAGACCATGTGACCTTTGTGTAAACATGATGAGTTAGAGGAGAAGATAGGGGCCTGTTCTGAGGTAGATTCCTAAGGTGGGTTTCTAAGTAGAGATGTTATGCCCTTATTTGGAAGAAAAGATTTACATTCCCAGAACATCTCCACTGGTTTCCCCAGTTGGTCTATGTTTTCTGCCATCCTTAAGGCTGAGGTCAGTCTCTGTGCTTCCAGGGCCTCAGATTCCAGTCGTCTCTTCTCCTTAAGGCCAGACAGGCAGTGGCTGAAGATGTCACTTATCCAGGAAGCATCTTAGAGAATGTGTATCAATCAGCTGCTGGGATTTTCAAAAATAGTGCAAGTTCACTATCCACATGGGTGACTTTGTGAAAGGTGAAATTCTATTTTGATATCTCTTTTATGTAAGGTAGTATGCTGGGAATTTGGGGACATGTTATCACATTGAACCCTCATACGAACCCAATTAGAGAGTTATCTTTCTTTCATTTCACAAATGTAGAAAATGAGGCTTAGAAAGAGGAAGTAGCTTCCCCAGGGTCACAGTGAGGAAGTGACAGGGAAGGATTAGAAGTATTGTGACTGAAATAAGTTCTAAGGAGCGTGTAAAGAGCACTATGGACATTGTTATAACTCCATTTTTAAAAACCTGAGGACTCCATAGTTAGAATATGCACAGTGAGGATGTGTCTGGACCCAGTGATAAGCAAGGGTGTTCACATGCTTGGACCCCACACCTACCATCTGGACTGAATAAGGCCTGTGAGAAGAGAGAGAAAAGAGCAGGAATTTTGACTGAGCAGATTGCTCTGATCTTGTTGAGACCTCTTGTTATTGAGGATTCAACCAAGGTTCTGCCTAATCAAAAACTTACCAGCTGCAGTCCCCGGACCAGCCTGAGCCTAATGTCTTTCATTGGACTGGTTCATTAGTCATTGCCTCTGTACCTTACATGCTTGTGCTTGTGTGTGTGTGTGTGTGTGTGTGTGTGTGTGTGTGTGTGAATTCACAGTGTGAGTAAAGCATTCAAAAATATATTAACGTTGTCTGTCTTGCTTCTGCTGCAAATTGTGGAAGTCTCTTAAGAACCAAGGGAATGCCAGGCCTCAAGGGCCCCATGTGGCTGGGTGGAAATTTGGTTTCATTTTGGGAGTGCTCCTCCATTGGTTATTAGTCTGGTTGATTTGCAGGAAAAGACTGCATCATGGCCACTTTTAAAATGCTCACAACAATTGGCATAGTCAGCATTGTAAATTAATCTTAAGTAGATTTAAGTCTGTATTTGTCCGGGTTATGGCAGAGCTTTCCTATCCTGCTCTGAGCTGCATTCCAGGATTCAGCATGCTCCTCCTGGCATGGTTTGGAGGTAACTGAGGAGCCAGAGTTGAAGCCTGGAGGCCCTCTGTCAATCAGACCCCTTTGCACAAGCTATAATTCAAGTAAATTTTGGGCTTCTAGAGGAAATTGTTTCCTCGGTTCTTGGGAACAAAATTGTTTTGAACCCGAACAAGGCTCAACACCTACTCCAAATTTTAGGAAGCTAAAACTGAAATTACTCCCTTGTAACCAATCAGCTGGTTCCCCAGGGCTATGAAAGCAATTTCCCCTGACTGGGAACTCACTTGGGTGGTGAGAGCTCACTGGCTTTATACCATGTAGATCAAAGGCGAGAGGTTCTGCCCGGACTGGCAGCTAGACATGGTGGCAAGGAAAATTTCCTAGGCCATGCAGTGTCAGTAAGTCTCAACCTAAATTGAAAATTTAACGCAATTAAATAAAATAAAAAGTGGCTAGAAGCAACTGCAAAACACAATGATTTCTGTTTCTTAATCTATGCGTAGATTGGCAATATTAGCATACAACCAGCAGGAAAAACAGAAAACAAGCTTATTTCTAAATTTAGCTTAGCCAATACATTACAGTTGGAATTTCTGCTCTGGAAAACTAAATTCTGGTATAAACTGGCAGTGACATTGCAAGAATGCTAGCACTAGCTCAGAAACTTAAGAATTCTCTGAAGGTGAGGAGATGTCCAAAATCCTTTCTAGTAGTGGAGGATCCCTGGTTCTCCACAGAGGTAGAAGTCTGAAAGTGGCTTCCTAAACAACCCCAAGGGAAGTACAGCTAGACCTCACAGTTCTGTGGAATCTTGAACCTTTAATAAAAAGGGCACCAAAGGAAGAAATTTCTGCCCTTTTACTGAAGTCTATGTCCTCACTTGATGAGGATAGACAGAAAGAAAAAAACCTAGCTGAAAAAATTATTTTAAAAAGTAAGTCCATGGACAGTATTCTTTTCAAAAACTGAGAGGGCCCCTGGGAGGTTCAGACACTAAACCTGATAATAATAATAAAAAAAACCCTGGGGACAATAGACCATATATTAAATTAGCTATTGAATTTCAATGATCTATGACTAGTATTAAATTTCTCATTGATACAGGATCACAAGAAAGTCTTTTCCAAAAGCTTAATAGTAGGACTATTGCAGGAAATTCCTCAAAAATTTATGTAGAAGGTTTAGAAGGAAAAATTATAGGATTATAAATTCCTGTTAAGACATTATTGTATAATAGACCCTCAATAGAAAATCATATGTATATAGGAGAATACTTTCAAAGCATACTATGTATGGATATATTGCCCATTATATGAAATAATTCCTACCCTTAAAACAAGTGAAAAAATGTAAGGTATATTTATGTGCAGTAAAAATAGGGCCTATACAACTACCTAAACCAAGTAAGGCATCATTTACCAGGCAATACCCTTGAAAAGGGGGACATTAGGAAATAGTAATAAAAATATTAGAACTTGTAAAGGAGGGAATTATAGAGAAACCTTTTTAATAGCCCTGTTTGGCCAGTACTTAAACCCAATGGTTAATACAGACTAACTATTGGTTATAGAAACTTAAACAAAGTCAGCCCCAAATTACCAGGAGACTTACCAGACACAGAGAAATGTATTAATAGAATCATCTAGAGAAATAGCAAATATTATGTCACAATTGATATGTCAGATATGATTTTTGCCATCCCAATATCTGAAAGTTGTAGACAATATATGACTTTTACATGGGAAGGCACTCAATATCAATTTAAGAGGCTGCCACAGGGATATTTAAATAGCCTTGTCATAGCTCATTCAATTTTAACCTCACAAATTGACAATCTTAAGTACTCCTCCCTCATTATTTCATATATTGACGATATAAATATGATAAATGACAACATAGAAATCCTACAAAAGAAAAAAGATTTATTGATAGAGGTCTCAAGAAACAGGGATGGACAATTAACATAGATAAAACCTCATGTCCATTCACCTTTGTAAAATTTCTAGGCATTACTTGGTCTTCTGAAGGGAAGAAAATACCTGAGGGGGCAATAGGTAAAATTCAAAATTTAAAGGAACCAAAAGATAAGGCAGAAGCACAACATTGGATTGGCTTGTTTGGATATTGGAGACAACATATATCATACATGGGTTTGCTCCTAAAACCCTTGTACAAAATTACTAAGAAGGCTGGAGATTTTGTATGGGGACAAGAACAATCTCCAGCTTTTAAGCAATGAAAAAATACATAATTAATTTTCAGAATTTAATAAATCCTAAACAAGGAGACCAAATTAGATTAGATTAGATATTAGACCAAATCAGTCTTCTGATTATGGCACCTGGTTTCTATGGACCAAGGGTGCAAATAATATTACATTTAAACCATGTGGTTTCTGGACCAAAAGATTTCCAGACCAAAAGGTTTCCATACTCACCCATGAAATATTCAAATTCTGAAACAGTGATTTGGCTACTATATGAGGCCTTAAAGTCACAGAACTTCTGACAGACAACACCAAAATTACTGTTAGGGCTGGCATACTTGTGCTCCTCTGGATAAAACTAATGCCAGAAGAAGTGGCAGGAATCCAGGTGGACCAGAAGCTGCTTAACTGCAAGTGGTACATTCAGGGAAGGGATCTAACCATAAAGGGGCAGCCAAGTTTCCTCACCGAGGAAATACATAACACAAAGATAGACTTGCCAGACATAAATCCAAGGGAGGAGCAAATCCATGTCCCAATAGGAAAATGGGATGCCTCCTGGTTTCCTGTGTTACAGAATGTCTGTTTCACTCATGGTTTGGCCACTGTAGAAAAAGGCATAACCACATGAACAGCCTTGGCTCTGAGACCCTCAGACAAAAATATCTTGAGAAGTACTGGTATGTCAAAATCTGATCAACACACAGAATTAATAGCAGTGCTAATGGCAGTCAGACACTCTTTAAAAGAGAAACAGGAACTCTGGTACACTGCTGGTGGGAGTGCAAACTGGTACAAACACTGTGGAAGGCAGTGTGGAGGGTCCTCAGAAAATTGGGAATGGAGCTACCATTTGACCCAGCAATCCCCCTTCTGGGGATCTACCCAAAGAATTTGAAAACCTTTGTCCGCAAAGACTTATGTACCCCAATGTTCATTGCAGCGCTGTTCACAGTGGCCAAAACATGGAAACAACCAAAGTGCCCTGCGACAGATGACTGGATAAAGAAGCTGTGGCACATTTACACAATGGAATATTACTCAGCTATAAGAAAAGATGAAATATTGCCATTTGCAACAAAATGGATGGACCTGGAAATCATCATGCTAAGTGAAATAAGCCAGACAGAAAAAAGAACTGCATGATTTCACTCATATGCGGAATATAAAACTGAAAGCAAAGAAAAAAAGAAATGAACAAACAAATAACCCATGGACACAATCAATAGTTTAATGTTTATTTGGGGATGAGTGGGTTAGGGAGGGGAGAAAGGGGAGGGGGTGGGAGAGGAGGGGGGAAGCTAAATATAAGGTGATGGAAAGAGAAGTCA
>PVJL010006863.1:0-51503 GCA_004026885.1 Lyroderma lyra | reverse complement strand
ACCTGAAACCTATGTAACCCTTGCTAACAGATGTCACCCCAATAAGTCTAACAATAAAAATGAATTTAAAAAAAATAAAATAAAATAAAAGAGAAACAACAGTCTCTGTTAGAATTTTTACAGATTCTTGGGCTGTAGCTAATGGAATTGCCATTTGGTTTCAGAAACGGAGAAAAACTTCCTATGCTATTAATGGTAAGGATATATGGTCCAGGGAATACTGACAAGAATTACACAGAGCCAGTGAAACTCTTAAAATCTTTGTAACACATGTATCAGCTCATCAGAAGGACAGAAACCAGGAGGAGACATTTAACAATATTGTAGATAAAATGTCCAGGGAAAAAGCTCCACTATATACATTCCTCTCAAAGGAACCCCAAGAGATTGAAATCAAACATAGACCTAAGAGGGAACATAAACTCGCTGCCAAATTTAGGGACTGTGAGGTATATACCACCAAAAGCCATACAGAACTAATACCCAAAATAAAGAAAAAGAAAGACAGGAAAAATTACAAAATAACTACACCATCAGTTTCAAACTGGCATACTTCCTCCTCTATTTTGAAAATACATGAGCAACTTGGACATTTGGGCACACATGCCCTATATAAATGGTTCTCTAAAAGAAACCAAGTTGTTCCTTGGCACAATATTAAAAGGGCAATCAGAGGTTGTGATAAATATAAAATCTTTACTGAAAAATATACATTCAAGGAACTTATTGATACTTATAAGCCTAACACATTCAATTTTATACCACAGATAGATTTTAGAGGCCCCTTATGTTTGCCATACAAGCTAAAATATGCCTGTACTCTAGTTGACAAATTTTCAGGACTTGGGCTAGGCCTTGCATGTTCCCATCCCAAAGCAAAGGCCACAATAAGAGCTATATAAAAATGGTCAGAATCCTTTGGCATACCAAAAATAATTGAAAGTGATGAAGGCTTTCATTTCACAGCTAGGACAGTACAACACCTACATGAATCCTTAGATGTTCAATGGACAACAGGAAGAAACATAAAGAGATTTAATGGACTACTTAAAAGGGAAATCCAGTTATTAGACACCCAAACTAATCTACAACTTGCTATTGACATAGCTTGTTTTAACCTTAACCAGAAGGACAGATTTTATAGAGAAGCCCCTCACACCCTACTTAATACTCCTCCAGGATCTCCTTTCCCTGACAAAGAGGTCACAAAACCTCTTATCACATATAAGGTTAGAGTTAAAGACCATAAAAATTCCATCTCTTCACAGGAGATAATTGTCAATGGTGATGGAAACACCTACTGGACAACAAGAGGGAATGGAATCCTCGAACTTCATAAAATTTCCCAGTTGTTACCATTTTCTTGGGGTATTATTAATCATTTTACTTACACCTAGTGCCTCTGGACTTTTGCTAGTCTTGTTGCCTTGGCAAGACACTTTGTCCTTAAACATTAAACTACTTGCTTCCTTCCTAGCTCTTATTATTTGCATTTATTTTAGCTTAGCATTCTGGTACATATTTCTTTGTCATATTAAAGACAATGGCAACAGTCTCAAACTACATCCCTTTGGAATCCCCACAGCAAACTATCATCAACAAATTCCCTGAAAGTCTGCAGCACCTCTTTAGGATTTGGGATAACAGACACGGTGGCTATGCTTGCTGTATCTGCACCCACTTAAACCTTAATTGGTCCAGGCCAAGAGTATATTATTATGAAAATCTAAGAAAAAATGGCCAATTATCTCTTTATAGTATTGTTTGTCTAATCCAACATACTCTTTCATGCAGAACCCCCAAATATTTTTACAAAGGGATAACTTTTGGCCTATCTGGGAGGTTTACAATTTGGATAACTTCTGGCCTGTCTGGGAGGTTTACAATTCACAATGGTGGATAAATGCTACACATATGAGCCATGGCTCTACTCTTCTAGATCTTCACTAAAATTACTATGTATTCCTGTTTTATATGAAGCTTATTTTATCCTAGAATGTTTCCATAACCTCTCCTATGCTAGAAGGATGAAATTCCTACCATCACTAGGCCCTTCTATTTCTCTTATACACATGAGGGCCAAAGAAAGGAATCAAATTAGGAGAGCCAAGAACATGATTGAGTGGTACTCACCAGGTTTAGAACAATCTGCTGCATACTACATTAATAATATAAGACTTAGATTTTTCAATTCAGGAATCAGCATGTTAGTTCCATGTATGCTGATAATATTAGAGGTCTTATACATAGGGGATTCATAGTAATTGAACAAGATTCCATTCAGATTGCCCCTTTAGGATTGGCATTAGACAACTTACATCTGAATCACAATCCATTAGAAAGTACAGTTTGTACTAAAACATCTTCTTTAACAGATCTTCCACATCTTAACAGAGAACATCAATCATGTCTTGTCTCAGACTTCCAGGACTACTCCTGATCTTCTTTGTTTACTTGATTCTGCTTATTGCTGTCCTAGTCCTAATAGGACACTTTATCTTTTGTGGGAATAGAAATTGTATTTTACTCACCAACGGCACCTACTCCTATCAACATTCCTGTAGACTTGTCACCAACTATACCTTATGTATATTACAAATTTTCTTTGCTAGAGAGACAATAGTTTCCCTATCCCCCTTCTTATAGGCTGAATTCACCATCAGCACCATATAGCTGAAACAAGGCCAGATCTAGTGACTCCTATGGATACTTCTGAATTTACTGAGCCACAAAGAAGACTTAATGGCCAAGTCTCCACAGCTATCCAGACTTTGGCACATCTCCTTGATTAGGACAGGAATGTGCAATTTACATGGTTTCTTACATATTTACTTCAAAATATAACTGCCTTAGTTAATAAGAGAAGGGATTATGGACTTCAGTCCTTATTAACCTTTGAGGAATTACCTATAACTAGCCCCTATGCTACTCAGCTTCTTTCTGACCTACTATTTAACCCCATTAGGTATAGAGGATCCACAAGCAGACATGCAGTTTCTACTATTTCCCCTCACCCTTCTGCTTCCCCTGACTTTTCTGGCTACTCCAACCCTCTTACCAAGAAGAGGAAATATTCATTCTAAGGGTGCTGTTGCCAGCCCTGTTCATATACCTCATCCACCATAAAGACAAGTTGCCCTTACACTGAAAGGAGCAATTGAAAAACTACAAGCAGTTGCAAGGCATGAAGAACTTGCCAATGTTAATACCACTCCTATGCCTACAACTCTTGCTCCTGGCATTACGAAACCACTTCCAGAAACCCCAGACTCATCCCTGGCCTAGAGAAATATATCCCTGAATATATTATATATGATATCCTCCCTTTGATTACCAAAATGTTTGCTAACCTTTCTACTGCTAATCTTGAGTGGCCTAAAATGAGGTACTGGTATGATACTTACTTAGACCCTAAAACTTGCTTAAAGCATATGCTTACCAGGGTTCAAACAGCCCATGGCTGGAAAGATTTTATTAATATAAAACATACTGATGTAAGACAATGTACTGAAAATATGAAAAATTGTTTGATACCTCTTTATGAGTTCTTAATAAGGATTTCAGTTTTCTAAGCTCTCAGATTGCTGTTAATCTGACCTCTATAACAACCCATCAGGGCTTGTTTAACAGTTATGTACACATTGCTTCCTCACTGCTTTATCATGCAGAGTCAGAACTATTGATTGAATAACTAGATTTACCTCTACATAACCAAACTTGCATGCGACTCTTCCTATATACGTACAGGAACATTACTAACTTAATTTAGTCTTTTGGGGGGACAACCCTTAGGAGATTTTGGAGATTACTGTCATATAGAATGTGAGGACCCCGCTGAGTGTGAGAACTCCACTGAAGCTACTACCACTAATACCACTACCTCCATTACTTCCACCACTACTGTCACCAAACAACCTTCTATTCTTAAACTCATAACACACAATTTTAAATTCAACCCACCTGAGGACACTATCCCAGGTCCTTATGTAAATCGCTTGGGCTATAATATCATACTAAAGGAAGGAAAAACCACATATTATGCTTACTAACTTTCCAAATTTTCCTACCTTTGGCAACTTTTGCATTCATAGCCTATGCTATGGTTTCAATGATTTCTGGCATTCACCCCAAGAAAACTTTCTCACCCCAGAAAAGTTCTACACTAGAACAGGTTTTGAACTTACCCCAGCTGAATTGGGCTGGCAAGAACACCCAATGCCCATTTTGCTCACAGAAACTATGGATCAGAAACTATGAATCTTAACCACCGAACTGATACATATATCCCTAGAAACTCACATGAGATTATTAGATACTTTATGCCTTAAGCTACTCTACATTTGCACAATGGGCTGCAAATTTAATCACTCTACCTTGTTCTTGCCTAATAACTCTTATTTAAATAATAAAATGATTTGGGTATGCTTTAATGTCTCAGAAACTTACAATATTATAGACACTGGAGTACCTGAGGCCTTTGATAAGGCCAATCCTTTCTACAATTTTGCCCTTCCTATTGGTAACAATGGCCTGCCATGAATTCACATCTTGATGCAATTCTTAATAACAACCCTTACAACACCACAATTTTATTACTCCCTCTCTTATAAACATCACTGATCATAAGTTAGAATACATAAATTTTTCAAACTCCACCACCACTCAGACATCATATCCATTTAGTTTCTACATGGGCTATGCCTACAACAGTGAGCTATAAGAGCAGATTTATACATCCAAATGAGACAGACAATATTACAGAATATGCCCTTGTTTCACCAAATACAGTCATATTCCACATCTTTCAAATGTCTCTTCAAGAATTTAGGAACAAAAATAGATTAGGCAAAAGTCAAGCCTCGATATAGTTTCCAAGACTAAATTGAATTCCTTTTATTCCTTACAATGCTACAACATACCACTTACCACACAGATTATCTGAATGTGGGCCCCCCATGTTTCCATCTGGAGGCAACAATAACCCTCACTCTAATCTTCATTGGACACCTGATGATCCATTTCACATTTTTCAAGCAAGTGGCCTGAAAAACATTACAGAGGTCCAAGGTTTAAATGTTTATTTAGGATGTACAGTACCCTACCAATATTACGCTCTTAAGTCTGTTTCCCCATCTACTACAGGACCTTTCTATCCTAAGATTTCTGAAATAAATATTATAGCAATCTGGCAGGCCTTAAAAAATTCAAATATTCCTGGCTATAATATTACTAGTAGGTATAGTCATATAGAAACAACAATAGATTCCATATATGGATATGGCTCACCACAGCTATATCTGTCACCCAGTCTTATTTTACTTTTTTGTGACATATGGAAAATGATAGATACTATGTTCATTTTTCTTACAAATGTCTCCCTATAGGTCCAATGCAAATCCTTGAATTGGTGGAAAACATTAGGAGGAACACTCCCACCAGGAGAACAGATTGATGTAGGACTTAACAATTACCAGTTTAGGATGATTCTATCTATTGATGAGATATAGAGAGAAGCATTATTGCATCTCATGTCCCTTCCCAAAATATTAGAAATGCTACCACATACTCTACTGCACAAAACCTTTATTCTTTTCCCATGACTTTTGAAAAATGTCATGTCCACTCACATTCACCAGGACCTTGTGTCATTCACAGAGGCTGTTTTAACTCCACTGTTTGCCTTGGGACTGAGCATTACAAATACTCATGGACTAAGAGACTTTTAAAACCACCACCCATCATTGGACAAACTGTAGACCTAGATCTATTTTTCTAGAACCATCAAGATTATTATACAGACCTACTTTTAGGAGAATAAAAGTTAGTTTCTCCACCAATGATTTTGTAGTTGAAAACTTGTTGCTTGAATGTGAGATCTTTCAGGATGAGAGATTTCACACCTAAGCATTTTTTGTCAAATTGAGATACTTCAACACAGTTCCTATCAGGAAGCTCTTGCAGGTCGTCCTGGCAGCTGGCATTATCACCTCCCTGATGGCTGCAGGCATACAGGAGGCAGAGATACAAGAATTGACAGTACAAATGTTCCAGGATAGAACTGCCCATGAGAACTTCAGAAAACAAGTTATGGACCCATTAGATGAAGCCTCAGCTTCTGTTAACATAATTAATTGTTTTACATTCACATATGGAAATGTTAGAATTACTTGAGGCTAATGTAGATCTTACTAATGATAGGATCAACATTTTAGAAAAGAACTTTATGCTACTCAAATCTGAAATGATTAAACAAAAACTTTTGAATAACTGTCTTAAAGTTCATTCTCTCCTCCAGTCCTCCACAGTTGAGCTTAATTCCGTGCTTACAACAGGCTCTGCACAACATACTTCATTTGGTACTCTCTCACTTGTCCATATGGACTATTCCAGACCTTCTGGATGTATGGATAATGATGAATGTGAATTAAATATTTTAGAAGCCATAAATGCTACCTCAATTTTAATGTATGATACTTATCAAACTCCCATTCAATTACAGGATAGGACTTTCAAAACTGCTGAAAAGCCATTCTTTGTACATGGTGCTTATATATCTAGGGACACTGTCCACAAATTTACTGACAGAATCTATTTTACTATGAATGAGATCATTCCTTCCTTTAAAGACATTCCTATGATGGAAGTAACCACTCCCAATATTATAAAAAGGTTGAGTAAATGTGCATGGATTGTCTGTTTCAAGGAAAACACAACCCTCCATTTCTTTAATCATACAGAAATGGCAGATTTTCAAATTGGAATTAAGGGATGTATTACCCTTGAAAATGTCATTAATATTACTATAAATAATAATTCTGCTCTCACTACTGCAATTACAGACTTGTCATATAGATTCTTACCACCGACCATCTCCACTAACCCTATGGATATTCCATGGATTAACTCCTCATATTCTTAAAACGATAAAGGAAAATGAATATATCATTAATCAAAAATTGGGTCACACCAAAGCACATATTAAGGTTTTGGATGGACATTCTGCCAGATTACACACCCTAATAATATTTATGAATCCATGTTTTGGCCACTGTGAAAATCACTGCGATGAACATTGGGGTACATAAGTCTTTGCAGACAAAGGTTTTCAAGTCTTTTGGGTAGATCCCCAGAAGGGGGATTGCTGGGTCATATGGTAATACCATTCCCAATTTTCTGAGGAACCTCCACACCATCTTCCATAGTGGTTATACCAGTTTGCATTACCACCAGCAGTGTACCAGAGTTCCTTCCTCTCCACATCCTCTCCAGCACTTGTTATTCCTTGTCTTGTTAATAGCCATTGTAACAGGTGTGAAGTGATATTTCATTGTGGTTTCAATTTCCATTTCCCTGATAGCTAATGAGGATGAGCATTTTTTCATATGTCTGCTGGCCATTTGTATTTCTTCGTGGGAGAAGTGTCTGTTTAGTTCTTCTGCCCACTTTTTAATTGGGTTGTTTGTTTTTTTGTTGTTAAGTTTATCAGTTCTTTATATATTTTAGATATTAGAACCTTATCTGATGCATTATTTGAAAATATTTTCTCCCACTCAGTTGGCTGTCTCTTTGCCTTGTTGATGGTTTCTATTGCTGTGCAGAAGCTTTTAAGTTTGATATAGTCTCATTCATTTATTTTTGCTTTTACTTCCCTTGCCTTTGAGGTCAGGTTCATGAAATCTTCCTTGAGCCATAGGTCTATAAGTTTAGTGTCGATGTTTATTCTTGCACGTCTGATATGAAGGTCTTTAATACATTTTGAGTTAATTTTTGTATATGGAGAGAGTTCACAGCTCAGGTTCATTCTTTTGCATATGTTCTTCCAGTTTTCCCAGCACCTCCTACTAAAGAGGCTGTCTTTTCCTATTGTGTGTTTTTTCCTCCTTTATCGAAAATTATTTGTCCATAAACTTGTGGGTTTATTTCTGGGTTTTCATTTCTGTTCCTTTGGTCTGTATTTCTGTTTTTCTGCCAGTCCCAAGCTGTTTTGACTGTTGATGCTTTGTAATATAAATGGAAGTCAGGGAACGTAATGCCGCCAGCCTTATTCTTTTTATGTAGTATTGCTTTGGCAATTCGAGGTATTTTATGTTTCCATATAAATCTAATAATTCTTTTATCTATTTCATGAAAGTATGATTGTAGGATTTTAATGGGACTTGCATTAAATCTGTAGATTGCTTTGGGCAGAATGGCCATTTTAGCAATGTTAAGTCTTCCTATCCATGAACAGGGGATATTTTCCCACCTCTTAAAGTCTGTTCCAATTTCTTTCAAAAGTGTATTACAGTTTTCCATATATAGGTCTGTCTAATTCTTTGTTAAGTTAATTCCCAGGTATTTCATTTTTTTGGTGTGCTAGCAAAGGGAATTGACTCCCTCATTTATTTTTCTGAGGATTCTTAGTTTGTATGTAGGAATGCGGTTGATTTTTGTACATTGATTTTGTATCCTGTGACTTTACTATAGTCATTTATTGTTTTTAATAGTTTCCTGGTGGAATCTTTGGAATTTTTTATATAAATGATCATGTCATCCGCAAATAGTGACAATTTGACCTCTTCTTTCCCAATTTGGATACTTTTTATTCCTTTCTCTTGCCTGATTGCTGTGGTTAGAACTTCCAGTACTATATTAAATAGCAGTGGTGACAGGGGGAATACCTGTCTTGTTCCTGATTTTAGGGGAATAGGCTTCAACTTTTCCTCATTCAGTATGATGTTAGCCGATGGTTTGTCATATATGCCCTTCATTATGTTGAGATACTTTCCTTCTATACCTATTTTATTTAGTGTTTTTATCATGAATGGATGTTGTACCTTGTTGAAAGCTTTTTCTGCATCAATTTATATGACCATGTGGTCTTTATCTTTGATTTTGTTTATGTGGTGTAACACATTGATTGATTTTCGTATGTTGAACCATCCTTGTGCTCCCAGGATGAATCCCACTTGATCATGGTGTATGATCTTTTTGATGCATTGTTGTATTCTATTTGCTAGTATTTTGTTTAGGATTTTTGCATCTGTGTTCATCAGAGATAATGGTCTATAGTTTTCTTTTATATGATGTCTTTGCCAGGCTTTGGTATTAGGGTAATGTTGGCTTTATAGAATGAGTTAGAAAGTATTGCTTCCTCTTCAATTTTTTGGAAGAGTCTGAGGAGGATTGGTGTTAATTCTTCTTTGATTGTTTGGTAGAACTCATTGGTGAAACCATCTGGTCCAGGGCTTTTGCCTTTAGGGAGATTATGGATAGTCATTTCAATCTCTTTGCTATTGATTGCTCTATTTAGATTATCCAGTTCTTCTTGGTTCAGTCTAGGTAGACTATAAGTTTCTAGAAACTTGTCTGTTTCTTCTAGGTTGTTAAATTTCGTGGCATGAAGTCCTTCATAATATTTTCTTATAATCCTTTGTATTTCTGTGGTATCAGTGGTAATTTCTCCCCTTTCATTTCTAATTTTGGATATTTGTGTCCTTTCCTTTCATCCTTTGATTAGTCTCACCAGGGGTTTGTCAATTTCGTTGACTTTCAATTGGTTTAGCTCTGCTTTAATTTCTATAATTTCTTTCCTTCTGCTGTCTTTGGGATTAGTCTGCGCTTCTTTTTCTAGTTCTTTAAGATGGGATGCTGAGATGTTTGCTCGTGATTTTTCTTGTTTCTTAAGATAGGCCTGTAGTGATATACATTTCCCCGTGATTACTGCTTTCACTGTGTCCCAATAATTCTGATACATTGTATTTTCATTGTCATGAGTTTCTATATATTTTTTAATCTCATCTTTTATTTGTTTTTTTATCCAGTCCTTTTTAAATAAACTGTTGTTTAATCTCTATGTATGTGTGGTTTTTCCTGCTTTACTTTTACAGTTGATCTCCAATTTCAAAGCTTTGTGGTCTGAGAATACACTTGGTATGATTTCGATTATCTTGAATTTGCTGAGGCTATTTTTGTGTCCTAGCATGTGGTCTATCCTTGAGAATGTTCCATGTGCACTAGAAAATAAGTTATAGTCTCTTTTTGCTGGATGAAGTGTCTTGTTAATGTCAATTATATCCAATTGTTGTAATGTGTCATTTATTTTTTTTAATTTTTTTAAATCCATTTTTATTGTTAGACTTTTTGGGGTGACATCTGTTAGCAAGAATTGCATAGGTTTCAGGCATACAACTCCACAGTGCATTGTCAACTTGTTGTATGATAAGTACACTACCCAACGTGTCCTCTCTGTAATGTGTCATTTAGAGCTGATATTTCCTTATTTATTTTCTGTTTGGATGATCTGTCCATGGCTGTTAGCAGGGTGTTTAAGTCCCCTACAATGATTGTGTATTCATCAGTTTCTCCTTTCAAATCTGTTGGTAGTTTCTTTGTATATTTTAGTGCATCCTGGTTGGGAGCATATATATTAATTAGTGTCAACACTTCTTGTTGTTGCATTGTGCCTTTTATAATTATGTAATGTCCATCTTTGTCTTTTGCTATCTTTTTTAACCTGAAGTTTATTTCATTAGATGTCAATATGGCAATTCCTGCTTTTCTCTGGTTACCATTTGCATGGAGTATTATTTCCCATCCTTTCACTCTGATTCTGTGTTTGTCTTTATGGCTGAGTTGTGTCTCTTGGAGACAACATATGGATGGGTTTTGTTTTTTATCCAAGTCTGCTACTCTGTGTCTTTTTATTGGTGAGTTCAGTCTATTAACATTTAGAGTGATGATCAATATGTGAGGATTTCCTGTGGCCATTATTTATTTCCTTGTTTGTTTCTGTTTTATTTTTGTTTCTTTCTTGTTGCCCTAACTTTGTTGCATTTTTCCTTACGTTTTCTTTCAGGTCAAAGAATCTCCTTCAGTATTTCTTGAAGTGCTGGTCTTGTGCTGGCAAATTCCCTCAGTTTCTTTGTGTCTGAGAAGGTCTTTATTCCACCTTCATATCTGAAAGATAATTTTGATGGATAATTTATTCTTGGCTGTAAGTTCTTCTCTTTGAAATTTCTGAATATTGAATTCCACTCCCTCCTGGCTTGCAGAGTTTCTGCTGAGAAATCTGATGCAAGCCTGATGGGTTGTCCTCTAAAGGTTATAGTTCTTTTTTCTCTGGCTGCCTCGAGAATTGTCTCTTTGTCTTTAGTTTTGGACATCTTTAGTACCATGTGTCTTGGAGAAGATCTGTTGGGGTCCAGGTATCTGGGGGACCTGTTTTCTTCTTGAACTTGGGGTTCCAGGTCTTTCCATAGTTTTGGAAAGTTCTCATCTACTGTTTGTTTGAGCATGCTCTCTGTAGAGTGCTCTGCCCCTTCTTCTATTCATATTATCTTGATGTTGTTTTGTCTCATGGAGTTGGATAGTTCTTGCAGAGTTCTTTCAATCCTTTCGGGTCTATATTCCCTTTCTTCCTCTTTCTGAGCTGTTTCCATGTTCTGATCTTCAATATCACTAATTCTTTCCTCCATCTGGTTGGCCCTGTTTCCTATGGCAGTTATTTTGTTTCTCACTTATTTATCATTTTATTTATTTCTCACGTTTCCATCTCGATCTTCCTTATGTTTTGAATTTCTTTGTTAAATTGTTCCTTTTGTTTATGGAGTTCCTTTTTTATGTCGTTCATCTTTTTTTTTTTTATGTTCTTCATCTCAGCCACAGTGCTCTGCCAGTATGATTACATTTCTCTCAGAGCCTTTAAAATGGCTACTGTATATTCTCTGTTACTTAATTCAGAAATTTCTAGGTCTAAGAAGCTGTCTTCTGGAAAAATATCATGTTCTTTCTGTGGCGTTTTGGTTTTTAAGGAATTCATCCTGTCTGCTGGGTTCTTCCTCTTTCACATGAGGGCATTATGTTCAGTAGTAGTGCCCAAGAGCCCAGGTTATTACTTTTGTGGTGTCTTGCTATAGGGCAGACACTAGATAACACTGGGGTCAAGTTTTGGGAAGGGTGTTGTTTATTTCTTGTTTCTGATTTCCTGCTGTATTTGGAGGCTTTGCACATCTATCCTGGGGAGAGGCCAACAAAAGGCGCTCCGAGGGCAGCTCTGCATTCTGCCCTTTGTTAGGGAATCTGGGCTGAGGCTTGTTTCTGCTGGCTCAGGCAAATGCTATCAAATTTGTCTTTCTTCCCAGCCCTGATTCAGCATCTAGCTGTCTGTGGGCTCACACTACTTTTAGAACCCTGGGGCATGCCAGCAAGTGCACACACAAAAGTCCAAAACTGTGGGCCCGACCTGAGACAGTCGGGTTCCCTTTGCAGTGGGCCAAGAACAGGAACTGCAGCCCTGTGTAGCAGCTGTGCACCTGTGCTGTGGGTCCCCAGGGGGTCTAGAGCTGGGGTGTCATCTCTGCAGTTCAGAGTCCTCGCTCAGCCCTTCTACCACACAAAAAAGTTCCAGTGGCTGGTTCCCAAACTCCGTCCACTTCAAAGCCCAGTTCCCCCAGGGCTTTTCCTCTTGGCTTTTCCACGCCCATGCACTGTGCTGCTCTTGAATAGTCAGCAGTGATCATGTCCTGTTGCAGTCCATCTCTGCTCCCTTCCCTCTCTCCCTCTCACCCCCTTCTCTCCAACCTTCAGGTGTTTACTTGTGATTCACGGATTTCTCAGCTGCCATTTTGTCACTCAGGGTCCTCTTTCTTGGCTCCCGGGCAGCCGTTCAATTGTGTTTTCTGGGAGATGCTTTAGGGGCCTTCTCTCCAGTCACCATCCTGCCCTCCTTCTTTTTGGCTTTTTAAAAAATGTATTTGCTCAGTTGCCAAGATCTGATAAAATAGCTTTGTTATATCTCTCTCAAGTATATTTGCACTTAAATAGGATCAAAGCTTTCCTTGGTACATACAAAACACTGTGATCTCCTCCAATCCAGAACCTAAATAGTTGGTGGCTCAATGGTGACAAAGTATACTCTATGTATTTTTTTTGTGACAAATCTGTAAATAACCCTGTTTGCAGTTTTGCCTAACCTAGCACCTCTCTCTCTCTCTTTTTCTTCTTCACCCAGAAATCATTCAGTTCTCCTGTGTCTTGGTGGTCCCTTCCCTTGCTGTGACCATGAAGACTGTCAGAAGCTGCTGGACTGCCTCCCTCTCTGAGCTGATGCCCAATGGTTACCTGGCTCAGGTCTTCCCAAGCTGCCCTAAGGTAGACCAAGGTGACTTGAATCCCAGGGAAGAGAGTGGTCAAAACAAGAAAAAAACTAAAGTCAACAATATCTGGAATTTTGTGAGCCACAGCAAAGGGGCCTCTAGTCAAGGGAAGCAACTCCAGCCCATGATTTCACTGGGAGATACTTCTAAGCCATCAGAGTTGAAACCCACTGTCATGATAATGGATCAAATGAAGTAAATTAAAAGATTGAAGCCTTTGACTGGGGCCTGCAAAAATACTGCTCCTAGGAGCAGCAAGGCCCAGGAGCCCCTAGTGTCTACCAGATGAAGAAGGCCTAAGAGGTCCCAAAGCCCTTCCACCATTCCTATGCAGGCCACACTGACAGCCTTAGAGCCCTTCCTTGCAGATGTGCAGAGGCTGGTGCACAATGACTTCGACATCCAAGTGAACAAAGATCCCTGGGAGGACAAGGCCCCTGAGCAGCTGGGAAGTAGCAGGAGGGCTAGGACCTCTCTGAAAAGCATGTTCCCTGCAAACCGTGACATCCCAAACACATCAACTGGAGACTCAATCTAGGAACTCGAAGTCTCCACCAAGGACTCCAACTTGGAAAGGAACATGGAAGGAGGCATGAGAAAAACCACCTGGGCAGAGACAAGGCCATGCCTTTTGGTGGTGTTGTCAAGTTCTTCAGTGATGTGGCCGAGGTGGCAGACAAGTGGTAGGCATTCTCCCCAGATGAGCTGCAGATAGGCTGCTGCCACAGCTGCCACCGCCACCCCTGCCACCTTCACGAGTCCTACTTGGTCCGTGGCAGCAAAGCATTCATCCTGGATGGTGCTGCCTCCCAAGCCTCCTTCCCACTGAACCTGCCCTGTAGTTCCCCTGAGTCTGTGCTATGGGGCAGTGTCATTGGGAGGCACCTGTACCGCTACCTCAAGGCCTTACAGACCTCATGCACCTTCAAAATGAGCGTGGATGGCCAGGAGACCTCGGGAAAACCCCTTGCTATTCACTGCACTGTTGCTACCCTGGTCTTGGCCTCAAACTCAGCTGTCTTCAAGTTGCAGGATGACCCAATGCCACAGAACTGCTGTAGCTACAGCTACTGTAGTGCCTTCACCAGGGAGTGCTCCTTCTCTGATCTCCACAAAGACACGGAGACTGTGATCACCTTCCTCAAAGAAGATGACGGTATTGCATAGTCATCTCCCAAGCTGGGTATCTTTACCAGGAGGGTCACAACTGAAGCTGTCGTGAAGCAAGAGAAACCCAGAAAGATGGAGAAGGAGGAAGCTGTCAGGAGACCACTGGGGTCCAGCCAGGCAGAGCGGCCCCAAGAGTCCAACTTGGGTATGGATGCAGCAGACACAGAAAGTGAAGTCAGCAAGGACTGCTCTGGAATTTTTGGTACACAGGTAAGGGAGAAGCTGTCTTTCAAATCATCACTTGAAACATTCAGAACCTCAGAAGATAGCTGAACTCCCATGCCCTTCCCACAATGCCACCTCCCACCAGGAATGTCCTGGAAGAAACACTTCCACCACTCAGATACCTGGGACTTGACTGATTCTAAATCCTCAGGTAATTTTTCACTTTCTTGGGTTCAATTCTTGCAGCTGCACCTCAATTCAGGTGCTCTGGGAGTGGCAGCAGAGTAATCAAGGTCATTTAGTGATGCCCAAAACAGCCAAGGTCTCCTGTGGGACATTTTCCATCTTTACCACCCTCCCCTTCCTCACCAACAGGAGTTAAATCCAGAAACTGGATTCAATGAAAGCCTCTTGACTGAGTGTCAGATGACCTGGACTTATATACCAACTCTGTGCTTGATTGTCTGTATGACTGAAATAAATCCTTTCATTTTGTTGGACCTCAGGTTCTCTATGGTGAGAAGGGAGTCATCTTGGCATCTCAGAGATCTCTAGAACTCTCTGGTGAAAACACATTATTTCACCTGAAGAATGTAGCCAGAGGACAGCCCAATAACATTCCTCTCTCAGCACTCATTAAATGGTAGCTTTATATCCAGCATCTTGCACAGTGCTGTCACATATATTGTTTTCATTTCATTATTGAAGTAAACTTGTGAAGCAAGAGTGATTATCCTCATTTTACCAGTGACAAAAGCTCAGAGAGCCTCAGTGACTTATCCAAAGTCATTCAGATTGTGATAGAATTCGAATTCAAATCTTACTTTTTACTTCAAGTTCAGTGCTTTTTGTCTAGCTGCCTGTAGTTTTCAGGGGGTTTGATTATAGTGGTGACAAACAGGTGCTCACCACACCTCATTTATGAACAAAAAGAAATGTGCTAGAATTGTAGTAGTAGTAATGTTGAATAAGCACTAGAAGGGACTATCTGGCTTTGAGACTTAAGAACACCTTCATAAGAGGATATGTTACAGTTTCTCCAGATAATTTTAGGATAGAGTATTTTTAAGGTAGTTAGCTAAAGTTTCACTTCTTCATGGTAATGGTGGTGGGATTGTCTAGCCTGATAGTTCTCAACCTATCCTGTCATCCCTCACATCCCACTTTCAGAGAACTTGGGCCTCATAGGGACAGAAGCAATATAAGCCCACTTTTTCTGAGAATGGCATCAATGTTTACAAGCATTCTCTTTCTATATACCATTTTTAGTAAGCTTTAAGCACATAAAAATTGGCATGTCATGGTGAATAAATTTTATTTCAATGGTTTTAAGGCCAACAATTAAGAAAGCAAACAAACAAACCTAAGGACTCTATTAGATGATAATTACAGTTGGTTACTATATGTGCAAGATTACCAGTCCCAAGGAAGCAGTTCACAGGTAGTATACCACCTTGCTAAAGGGCTGTGTGGACTGGGCCTGGAGATGTCCTGTGAGTTATTTAAAAGCACAAGCTTTGGTGTCAAAGGGTTTGTGACTTGCCCTCTTAACTATGAAATGATATAAAATACTGCCTACCTTACAAGGCTGAGGTAAACAATTAAAGAAACCAGAGTATGTAAGGTGTCCAGCCTAGCATCATTTGTGAAACATTGTGGCCATCCACAAAGTGGAAGCTGTTATTTAAATCTGATAAATTAATAAGTGTGAACAACACACAGCCAGAGAAACAATCCAAGGCAGTACTGGAGTAGCAGCTGTTTAATGCAGTTGAAAGAGCAGTGTCTGAGGTTAGGAAACTGGCTTCTAGTCTTATTTCTACCCCCAACTTGATTTGTGACCTTGAGACAGACCCTTCCTCTCTCTGGAGATGTTTCTCCATCTAAACCAGAGACTTGGTACCGGATAATTCCTGAGGCTTTCCTCTTTGCCTTTCTCTAGTTCTTTCCTTTCAGGTAACCCTTTCCCTCAGTCCAGCGAGACACTGACTCCCAGTGGCTTGTTTCAGAATGATTATATTTATCAGACTTCTTGTGCCCTCTGCTGGTAGTTTTGAGGTGCTGGCTAACTCCTGGGGGTTTTAAATACAAGCCCAGATCAAGGTGCTAGGAAAAGGCAAAGTAGAGGGGAAAGTTGGATATCAGGGGACATTGATACAGGTCAGGGATTCTGTTGACTATATGATCCAATCACTTTGTTTTACAGATAAGGACACTGAGTCCTGCAGAAGGGAGAGGATTTCCCCTGACAAACAAAAAAGTGAAAGTCAAAGAGGACCTGAGAGTTCAGAGTTCCAGTCTTAGTTTTGCCACAAATCCTAATGACAAACCCTTACCCCATCTGGGTTTTGGTAACCTTCTCTGCTAACTAGAAATCCTCATCCTTCCCTGAGGCACCTTGCAGGTCTATATTCATTATAAGGCTAAAATGAAATAATGAACATGAAAGCAATGTTTTGTAAGTAGAACAAAGGGCACAAGATTGCAATGGCTCATTATATGCAAATAGAAGTGAAAAACCTGGTACTTTTGTGTTTCCCAGGAACACTGGGATTTGGCTTCTTCCAACGTTTTTTTATTTTGGAAGGCTATTTACCCAACACTCCAGAGGTAGGGACCTCCTGAAACTGAAGCTGCTTTGACAAGAGTTGGCTGTGATCAAGACTGGGGCTGCTCTTCTAGCCCAGAAGGGGCTACATCTTCAAAAGCATGATGTCAGAAGGCTGGGATATGGTCTATTCAGAGCCCTTCATTTGGGGAATTTGTCAAGGGTCAGTGGGAACTTAAATGCCTCATTTCTTGCATTGAGAAAATGGGGAGAGTAATATTAATAATTATAGTTAACATTTACATAGTGTTTAGTATGTGCCCAGGCACTGTTGTCAGCATTTTACATGTATAAACTTAAGTTATTAACACAATTCCTCGAGTTCAGGGACTATCTTTAAAATTTGAGATGATAATACCTACCTTAGAGGGTTGTTGTGAAGGTGAAATGAGTACACATAAGCGCATATTACAGTGTGTGGTAAGAGGCACTGTGTGACACATGGTAGCGATTTGCATTAGCTATTGAAAGAAAATGCCACAGGAAGGGACTGTTCCTCATGAATGTCATTAGTTAACACCTTAGTGAGAATTAGTAAGATAGAAGTTGAGGGAGGAAGGTTAATAATGATAAGCATTCTTTAGATTTGTACAGGACATTATACTTTAGAGTGCTTTCCCATATATAAATAGACTTATAGCACTACTCTAACTGTAATTGTCAATATCATTATCATTATACTCATAAAACAGATGAGGAACTTAAAGCATGAAATATGAGGTACAAAACACTGAAGTTGAAGTCAAAATGCCTAATTTTAAATTCTTGGCTCTTTTACTTTCTTGGATATGATTTTTCACAAGTCATTTAACCACTTTGATTCTTGGTTTCCTTCATATGTGAACTGAAAATAAAAAGTCTCCCCTGTTTCTTTCCTATAGAAGAAAGCAAAAATATATATTGGACACCTACTGCATGCTTTTATTTCTATCTCATTTGAGTACCAGTGTCCCTGCTCTATTGATCTCATAACCACTATCCTAATTTATTATGTTGCTGCCTACAAATGATATTCATTACCATACATAGAAACAGCGAAGGCAGTGGCCATCGCCTGCATTTCACAGCTGAAGAGACTGAGCTTTGTCTGAGGATATAAAATGAGTCTGTAGTAGATGTGGGATCAGAACATAGGGATCCTGACCCTTATGTCAGTGCTGGATCTACACTGCCTCTCACTTCATCCTGGAGTCTCTTGAGAATTATTGAGTTCAATCTCCTGAGTTTCTTAGCTACTGTACATTTAAAAGTTGGTGGCACAACCAGTGGACTATTGTCATATCCAACACGACATGAGTTGTGGACAAACAAAAAGAGTGAGGCAAAGTTAAGACAAGACAGTAGCAAAGAATAGATTATAAGCAGAGCCAAGGAGCCCCAGCCTCCTGGACTGGGTGTCCCGAATTGGGCCAATGAATGGATTTTATTTTTTATTTTATTATTATTATTTTTTGTATGTGGGTATTTCCCTGGCTGGGAATACAAACCCAGGCCGCAGCCTTGACAGCGCCAGCATGGAACCCTTAAGCCACTACACCACCGGGGAACTCCCACGCATGGATTTTATTGATGGATAGAATGAGGAAGTGAACATTGTATGGGGAAGTAAAAACTTCCTCTTTTCAAGATCTGATTATCATGCCTTAGGGCTATTCCCAAAAGTCCCCATTGTGTTCCAGCACCTATTGTGCCTTTACACAACAGCGCTTAACCCCAGTGAATGGAGTCACTGTTATTACTAAAACATCCATTAAGAGGGGGAATGGCTGAGTTCACTCCATCAGATCTCAAGTTGAGCTATACTTGGGAAGAGAGGCAGCCAGGGGGCAAGAGATTAACCTCAGAAGGGCTGAGGGTCTTATGCCTCACCTTTGTTGAGCCCAAGCTCTCTCCTCCTGGCCCCTATGCAACTGTGCCTGTCTTAGGTTGTTCCTCCCTTGAGGAATCTTACCCATCATTAACTAACCAGCCATCCTCTGGGGCCATACAGGGTGATGTGAGGTGTATGAATGAAGGAGGAACAGTACCCTGAGAGAGGTTCAGTTCTGTCTTCAAGATATTCCATACCCCCATGGCCTCCACACTCAGCTCCTGCCTTAGGATGTCATAGGGAATGCATGGGGGTACAGATGGCTTCAGCTGGAAGGCAGCATCTCCCCCTTTTTGTTTTTGTGATAGGATAAACACAGACTCAACAGTTTCTTTATTTACAGCCCTTCAGAGGGCTTGCTGTCCATACCTGAGGACTAAACAAAAGAAAAATGATTAGCAGCAGTGCAGTAGCACCTGCAAATCCTCCACCTAGGGTTCTCACCCAGGTGAGGGGGTTTTAAATTAGACAACCCTTCCATCACTGCAGAAAGTGTCTCTTCTGATAGAAGAGAAAGTGTGGCATGAGTAATCTGATGCACTTCTTGTTTCAGCTGTAGAATATCTACAGTGAGGTTGGGAGCATGTCCCTGGAGGTGAGCTCATACCTCTGACCATTGAGTCCTAGTTTGGTTGTAAGAGAAAGGAGTCACACAATAGTTAGAAACATCCCAATCACATTTTAAAGTAATCATGGTATGGAGATTTTATAATGGATCTCCAAGAAAAACTACAGTTGTCTCCAAATCAGCTAATTTAATATTAATTTCTTGGTCAATTTTAATTTGTTGATTCTAAACCTTATTTGCATTTTCATGCCATTCCTGCACAAACTGAGTAGTCTGTACAGCTTTATGCAATGCTACTCCAGAAATAGCAGCAACAGTAGCTATTGCTATAATTTTCATAATAGCTACAATTAGGAGGCCAATAAAACTCAATCCTGTGTAAAATCTTATGAAGGAGTTGTAAAACAAGATGAACAGTTGAGGAGAATTCCCACACCCTAGGGGCTTGGACAGGTAACCATAGTCCTTGTCTCCTTCTTAAAATCATAATTTGGTCATGGGAGGCATTATAAATTGAAGAATTAATAGAGGTATACAAATGACATAGAGTACATTTAACTACCTTTAGAATGGGATCAATTGTAAAATTTCCTAATAGTAAAATAAATGTAATTTTAAGACAAACTTGTAAATGAAATCTTTTTTCTTTAAATTTAAAGGTATACTTTTTGTTTCCAACTTTTGTATAATTTCTTTCCCAATTCTTATTTTGTCCTAGACTTAAGGCCACGTTCCATAAAGTATTTTGGAATGGACCTCAGATGGGCTCAATGATTTTAAATTGAGGTGGTGCAAGGACTTTATCCAGGCAAAATATAGGAATATTAAAAGATGAAGAAATTTTTTGAGGAAATTCTTGTCCACGTAACTGCTCTCTTAAGGACTGAGAGTCAGAACATTTTAAGTGAGAGCATATATGGATCGCAGCACCATAAGGACCCGAATCAACTATAGTGCCATGAGAATTATTAATAATACTTGACCTAGAGTTCTCCGACATTCCTCCCAATGAATGTGGGAATGTGCATTAACCTGATTACTATTTTGAGAACAAGAACTAAGGGAAGAAGGAAAACTATGAGTATTTACTTCTCGTGTTTAAAATGCTTTTCCAGAAATCACAAACAAATCATTATAAATATCATTCCCTTCTCCTTTTGGAAGTACCCAAACCTGATAAGTGAGAGTTAGGCATGAAGGATCAGGTCTAATACAAATGGGTGTGTATAAATATAGCCTAAAGCAGTATGGTCAGAAAAAATAAAATTTTGACCTTCCCCCTCAGGAAATTCTGGTCCTCTTGGCATCTGATCCAGATGAATTCAAAAATTTTAAAATAAACATAGCTCTTGCCAATTGTTTCTGTGGGAGGGGGTTTATTTCGTCCCCTTTCTGTTTTTTCAAGAATTTCTTTTGCAATACATCATAAAAACTTTCATACAAGAAACCCCATCCCAGTTCTTTGATCCTTTAACAAAACAGTTTTAATTGCAAGACAGCGTAAGAGTTCAAGAAAAGAAAAAATTATTGAAAAACCACCTCTCCTCAGAATCTAAAACATGTATACAGAGACAAAGCAGCATTGTAATTGAGCACCAATTTTTCTTTTTTTTTAATGGCCTAAAACTATAATTTTTCCATTTATTCAATATCCTGTTTAATGGGCCAATAGTTAGGACTAAGATTTTAAATCTCAATGCTGATCTTAGAATTAAAATGGCTGAATATACACACACATGAACAAATCTGGATATATATACACAGGTACATAGACATTAAACAGGTAATATTTCTGAATGCTTGGTCTAATTGCACCTATCTACGACATGCAAATTATACCTACATTTGACCATTATATCTGGATTTGACCACAGTCATGGTGATATTAATCCTGAAAGGCCACAATTTACACAAAACAAAAAAATCCTTACATACACAAGACAACAAAGGAAACATTTAGTTTATCCTTACTGACTAGAACGGCATTTGTGAGGGGCAAAACATTAGTGCAACTTCATTCTGGTGAGCAAAATTGCTCAGCAGCTGCTTCCAGAGGCTGATCTTGCACTAAGATTTTTTCCCAGTCCCAGGTATCCCCCGAGACTCCTACAAGCCAAAGGACTTACCGAAGGTTCCCAATGATGTCCATAGCTGGTTCAAACGGGCATTGGGTAAATAAATTCTGGACAGATAATTGCTTAGAGTTATTAGAAAAAGATTTTTCAATAGTTTGTACTGTATGAGCAACATAAGCAGAATCAGAAACAATATTTAAAGAATCAGAAAAAATTTTAAGGCATTTAAAATTGCTATTAATTTAGCTTTTTGTGCTGAAGTACAGTTTGTTGAGTAAGTTGGTGACCTTTTTTACTCACAATTGCTGCTTTACCATTATTTGATCCACATGTAAAAACTGTAATGCCCTGGGGAAAAGGAACCTGTCTGAGGTTAGGTAAAATCCAACTTGGTTTTTGGATAATGAGGAGTAGGCAAAGATGGCCTGAGGAGTTAAGGTGTGTGGGCTATCCAATTGAGGGGAGTCCCGCAAAAAGACCAAATAAATTACTGAAAGCATAAGTCGGAATGCCTAAAGTAGGATGTAACCAATTAATATGTCCTAGCGATTTTTCTAAATAATTTAGAGTATTAATTTGATCTCTCCTTAACTGAACTTTTTGAGGCTGAATAGACTGATGGTCCATTACCATTCCTAAATAGTGGACTGGAGTTGTGGTTTGAATTTTATTAGGAGATATATAGATCCCAGCCAAATTAAGTTGCTTTTTAAGTAATTTAAAACATGCTGCTAACTTTTCAGCAGAGGATGCAGCACAGAGATTGTCATCCATATAATGAATAATATAACAATTTGGAAAATTAGGTTTCACAGGTTGTAATTCTCAGGCTACGGGTTTGAACCCACAACCTTGAGGATTAAGAGTCTCACACTCTACCAATTAGCTAGCCAGGCCACAGCTGTGAAAGTGTCAAATCCTAGCTATTAGACCATCAATGAACCCCTCTATGCTACAATCTGTAAAGTTCTGTACCAACTTTTTTCCATGTTTTAAAGTCTAATGTCCCCAGATTTGGGAACCAAGAACAGTAAGTTTCCATTGCTTTGAGAAGCTCTTCTAATCTTAGATCTGACACCCTAGCTCTTCCGCCCTTAAGAAGTTATTTAAGCAAACAGATATAAGGCTTATATTGGCTATTAGAATTCCCCATTACTTTGGTTGAATCCCCAGGAAGTTACCCTACCTTCGGTAGTTGTTCAGACCCTCTCCCAGGTCTTGCACCTTGAAATATCTTGATTTTGACCTCAGAGTCGACCTTCCTTCTCAAGCCCCACATTGGGCACCAGATGTTGCGTCCAGCACGACGTGAGCTGTGGATGAAAGAAAAGGGCTACACAAAGTTAAGAAAGACAATACAGTAGCCAAAAATAGATTACAATCAGGGCCAAGGTTCCCCAACCTAATGGACTAGGCACCCCAAATCGGGCCAACACATGGCTTTTATTGATAGGTAGAATGAGGAAGCAAAAATTGTATGGGGAAGTAAAAACTTCCTCTTTCCAAGGTCTATGATTATTATACCTTAGGACTGTTCCCAAAAGTCCCCATTGTGTTCCAGCACTTATTGTGCCTTTACACAACGTGCTTAACCCCAGTGAATGGAGTCACTGTTATTATGAAAACATCCATTAAGGGGAGGAATGGCTGAGTTCACTCCATCAGATCTCAAGTTGAGCTAACTTGGGAAGCAAGGCAGCCAAGGGGCAAGATATTAACCTTAGAAGGGGTGAGGGTCTTATGCCTCACCTTTGTTGAGCCCAAGCTCTCTCCTCATGGCCCCTATGCAACTGTGCCTGTGTTAGGTTGTTCCTTCCTTGAGGAAACTTACCCATCATTAACTAACCAGCCATCCTCTGGGGCCATACAGGGTGATGTGAGGTGTATGAGTGAAGGAGGAACAGTACCTTGAGAGTGGGTCAGTTCTGTCTTCTAGGTATTCCATACCCCCATGGCCTCCACGCTCAGCTCCTGCCTTAGGATGTTATGGGGAATGCATGGGGGGGACAAATGGTCTTCAGCTGGAGGGCAACAGACTATGAATGAAACAACAATCAGGTTTTGCCAGCTCTTTGGCTTCTCTCCTATAGTCTCCCCCAACACTCCATTAACCCCTACATACTCTGCATTCAGCTTCTCCTTCCTAGCAGCTTTCTGGCAGAGTGCAAAGGAGGGGTGGGCAGGATACTCCCTGAGTAAGCAAGACTGCCTCCTTATTGTGGGTTCCTCTGTCCAGAAGCTCAAAGATTCTTGACAAAGAAGAAGAAAGTCCAAATGGGTACTACATCAAGGTTTTTCTGGACACCCCAAATTATGAAATCCATGCTGCAGAAGCCCCAATTTGGGCAGCCAGGTAGTAGGTTATCTTTAAAGACATAATGGCATAATGGGGTATGGGGAATTTAACCTTAATTCAAGATGGACTAAAGTACAAATGGCCACCTTCCACCTTTCTTTTTTACTGTCTTCCAGCTCTGGGGGTACCTGCTTCTGTCCCCTAAGCTTCAAGCTGCTTAGTTCTGGTCCTTCTCCAAACTGAATCTTCCAAAAAGTTATGTCTTTCTGAATTGGGTAGAATTGTGTTCCCCAAAATACAAGGGCTGTCGAAAAAGTACCCAGCCATGTAATATAAAAAATAGAGGCATTTATGGCTAGATTTTTCACTGGACAGGCCTCATATATCTTTAAGTCTTAACCCTCAATACCTGTGAATGTACCTTATTTGAAAATAGGGTTTTTGTAGATGTAATCAAGATGAGGTCATACTGGATTAGGGTGAACCCTAATCCAGTGACTGATATCTTTAATAGAAAAGGGAAATTTAGATACAGGCACAGACACAGGGAAGAAGGCCATGTAATGATGGAGATAGAGGTTGGGGTGATGCAGCTGCAAGCCAAAGAATGACAAAACTGCTGGAAACCACCAGGAGCTAGGTAGCAAGGAAATACTCCCCCTTAGAGACTTCAGAGGGAACAAAGCCCTGCTGGTGTCTTGAGTTTAGACTTCTGTCTTCTATAAATATGAAAGAATAAATTTCATTTGTTTTAATCCACCAAGTTTGTGACATTTGTTATGGAAGCCCTAGGAAACTATGCCTTCTGTCCCTCAGACCAGAAGTCTGACCCTCAAGTACAGTCTAGAATGCAATCAGATTAGGTTAATTTATATAGACATCTGTTTTCATCTTCACAAAGAAGAGTGAACCCTTTCATAATAATGCTGAAGTTGATGGACTGACAGCCATTGTGACCAGTGAGGTGAACATGTTCAGGTCATATGGAGGAAAGAGGATGTAGGGGCAGGTATCACAAAAGTATTACCACAGACTTTGACTGCATACTTTTAGAAATCTCCCCCTTTCTCTACCCTAAATCAAAATAATCCAAATGATCCAGTTATTTCCATTGCTTAGCCTCAGTTTTCCCCCTATGTTTTCAAAGATTGTATGAACTATAAGAGGCCTTCTAGCTCTCTCAGTTTATAGGTCTATGAGACAAAGTAAATATATTAGGATTAAAGGAAGTGGTAAAAACCAACCTTGAGACCATGTCTTAGGATTCATATAGTCTCCTTGTACCATCTGCAGCTCTATTTTTAGTACTACTTAGTAACTTTTGCTGTGTATAAGGATGAACCAAATTTGGGAGCCGGTCTCTGTCCTTAGAAATTGAGGGGGGGAAGCTAAATATAAGGTGATGGAAAGAGAAGTCACATTAGGTGGTGAACTTATTATACAACAAGTTTACAATGCACTGTAGAATTGTATGCCTGAAACCTATGTAATCCTTGCTAACAGATGTCACCCCAAAAAGTCTAACAATAAAAATGAATTAAAAAAAAAAGAAATTGAGTTAGCATTTGGACAGAGTACCTTCCTTGGGTCACTCAAACTTTAAACTACTCCCCACATGCAGCTCTCTTATGAATGAATGACACAGGTGTAAGAAACCTGTACTGTGTTTATGTTGGCTTAGGATTGTTGAGGAGAAACTCGAAGGATATAGGGGTATAGGAACTATTTTTTAATGTTTTTTTTTTAAATTTTTCAATTACAATTGACAATGTTATATTAGTTTCAGGTGTACAACATAGTGATTAGACATTTACATACCTTATGGTGTATCACCCCAATAAATTTAGTTTTCAACTGGTGCTATACATATATATATTACAATATTATTGACTATATTCCCTATGCTATACTTTACATCACCATGACAATTTTGTAACTACCAATTTGTACTTCTTAATCTCTTCCCTTTTGCACCCAGCCTCCAGCCCCACTCTCATCTAGCAACCATCAAAATGATCCCTGTATTTATGAGTTTGCTTGTGTTTTGTTTGTTCATTTATTTATTTTTTTATATTACACATATGAGTGAAATCATATGGTATTTGTCTTTCTCTGCCTAACTTATTTCACTTAGCATAATACTCTATAGCTCCATTCATGTTGCTGCAGATAGCAAGCTTTCATTCTTTTTATGCCTGGGCAATATTCCATTGTATGTATGTAGAACTTCTTCTTTATCCATTCATTGATCAACACTTAGGTTGCTTCCATGTCTAGGTTAGTAAATAATACTGCAATGAACATATGGATGCTTATGTCTGTTTGAAAAAGTGTTTTGGGTTTCTTCTAATAAACGCCCAGAAGTAGAATTACTGAGTCCTTCTTTGTCTCTTTTTATAGCCTTCGTTTTAAAGTTTATTTTGTCTGGTATAAGTATTGATACCACAACTTCTTTGTTTGTTTGTTTTTATTTTCATGAAATATATTTTTCCATCAATTTACTTTCAGTCTATGTGTGTCTTTTGATCTGAAATGAGTTGCTTTTTTCTTATTCATTCAGCCACCCTATGTCTTTTGATTGGAACATTTAATACATTCATATTTAAAGTAATTGTTGATAAGTGTGTAGTTATTGCCATTTTATTGTTTATATTTTTTATATTTTTTTTCTTATTCTTGAAGAAATCCCTTCAACATTTCTTGTAATACTGGTTTGGTGTTGGTGAACTCTTTTAGCTTTTCCTTATCTCGGAAGCTCTTTAGCTGTTCTTTGATTCTAAATGATAGCTTTGCTGGGTAGAATAATCTTGGTTCTAAGTCCTTCCTTTTCATCACTTCAAATATTTCCTGCCAGTCTGTTCTGGCCTGCAAAGTTTCTGATGAGTAATCAGCTGACAGTTTTATGGGCATTTCGTTGTAAAACTAACTGATTTTCTCTTGCTGCTTTTAAGATTCTCTTTGTCTTTAACACTTGGTATTTTAATTATGATGTGTCTTGGTGTGGGCCTCTTTGGGTTCATCTTGTTTGGTACCCTCTGTACATTCTGGACTTATATGTTTTTTTGTTGTTGTCTGTTTGTTTGTTTGTTTTGCTAAATTGAGGACTTTTTCTTTTTTTATGTTTTTTTTTTTTTCTTTTCGTGTGGTTCCCGGATGAGGAATTGAGCCCACGCTGCAGTGGTGAAAGTGTCAATTTCTAGCCACTAGGCCACCAGGGAACCCCAGACTTTTTCCATTATAATATTTTCAAGTAGGTTTTCAATTCTTTGCTCTCTCTCTTCTCCTTCTGGTAGCCCTATGATATGAATGGTGGTACACTTGATGTTGTCCCAGAAGCTTCTTAAACTGTCCTCATTTTTTTGGATTATTTTTTCTTTTTGCTGTTCTGATTGGGTGTTTTCTGTTATCTTATGTTCCAAATCACTGATTGGATCCTCCGCTTCACTAATTTACTGTTGATTTCCTCTAATGTATTTTTCATTTCAGTTACTGTATTAGTTCTTTTTTATGTTTTTTTTATCTCCATTTTTATGTTTCTTATCTCTTTGTTGAAGTTCTAACTGAGATCATTGAGCATTTTTGTAACCAGTGTTTTGAACTCTGCATCTGGTAGATTGCTTCTCTCCATTTTGTTTAGTTCTTTATCTGGAACTTTGTTCTGTTCTTTTATTTGGAACATGCCTTTTTGTCTCCTCATCTTGGCTGCTTCCTGTGTTTATTTTTATGTATTAGGTATAACTGCTATGTCTGTAGACTTAATAGAGTGTTCTTATGTAGTAGATATCCCATGGGGCCCAGAGGTACACTCTCCTTGGTCACCTATGTGGGGTACCCCAGGTGTGTTGCTTGCGTGGTGTATGTGTGCCCTACTGTTGTAGTTGAGCCTTGTTGCTGGCATGTCATTGGGAGGGATTGCCCTTCAGACTGATTGGATAAGAGGACTGGTTGTGACTACATTGGAGGAATTATTGTGCAGGGGCTGACCCTAGGGAGCAGGATTTGCTTGAGTTGGGCTCTGGTACCTGCTGAGTCTGCCCTTTGGTTGTGTTATTTTTGGAGGTGATTGTGTGCTATTCTGGTGTTATATGAAACTGGCCACTTGGTGTGTTGGTTGTGGGGCCTCTTAAGAGCAACTTTGGTGCAAGCCAAGGTCAGCCACTGCCTGTGCCCTGCCTGGGGCCACTGGTATGAGCTACAAAATTACTTGTTTATGATTGCCACTTAGAATTTCCTGGGAGAGACTATGTTGCAAACTGAGGCTGAGTGCTTCTAGTGCCAGACATGGTTGTTTAGCAAGAGGTATGGAGACACACAGACCAGATACTGCTTGTTTGGTGTTTGTGAACCTTTGAAAGATTTTAGGAATGTCCACAGCATTAACCTAGGTAGGACATTGGTATGGAAAAGTTACTGGAAGTTGCTTAGGTGGGCTTGCAATTTGGGTGAAGCATGGTCTCAGGGAATCACCAGGGTAGGGCAAAGAATGTTAGCATGTGAAGGGAGGTTTCTACAAGGGAACAATGTCTTCTGCCAGCACTTCTGTCTGGGAGAAAGCTGCCCTTCCAGCTCTCCCCCTGAAGCCAGACAATTCAGTTCCTCCCTCCATCTTCCTAGTGCCTTTTGAGCTACTGCCCCAGTGCTGGAATTCAGAATAAGTAAGCCCACCAGCAAGTAAGTATTTGGATCTTTTAAGAGTAATACCTGAGACTCCAGCAGCCCTCTTTCTCACTCAGCCACATTCTCTTCTGGTTTCCACAATCAGAAGTTATGGGAACTTTCTTCCAGCACTGCAACCCTGGGCTGGGAAGTCTGGTGTGTGATTGGGACCCCCTCACTCTTCAGGGAGGAATTCTACAGCCAAGATATTCCTCCCAACTTCTAACCACTACATGTGGGTGTGGAATCCGCATATTCCACATCTCCACCCTTGCTACCAACCTCAACATGGCTTCCTCTGTATATCATTAATTACAGTAAGTCTTCTGTTCAGCTAGGTTTCAGGTGATTCTCAAAGATGGTTGTTCTATAGTTTAGTTGCAATTTTGATGTGGTTGTGGGAGGAGGTGTGCACATCATTTCCCTGCTATGCCATCTTGACCAGAAATCTATTTTGTTTAGAAAGGCAGTGTGGCAAGTCTGTGGTCAGATGGACCTTCCATTTACTAGTTGTGAGGCCTTAGGAAACTCATTTATCCTTTCTGAGCCTTAGTTTTCTTACTGTAAAATGGGCTACTATCTACCTTATGGAGTACTTGTAAAGACTGATTGATACAGTTTACATACAAGTAAATATACTTAACAGGATATCTAATACATATGTGGTACTCCACTGAAATTTCACAGATGTCAGTTCCTTTTTCTCTTTTCCGACTTGGATGTCAGGACTTTGAAAATTAAAGTAGGATTTAGTATGAAAACAGATGGCTATGTTGATATTAAAAGAGAGGACTTAAACTTAGTCTAAAGCTAAGATGTGCTTGTGGCAGGAGATGGTTTCTCTCTGGTCTCTCTCTCTCTGTCTCTCTGTCTCTCTGTCTCTCTCTCTCTCTCTCTCTCTCTCTCTCTCTCTCTCTCTTTCACTCTCTCTCTCTCTCTCTCTCTCTCTCTCTCTCTCATACACACACACACACACACACACGCACATGTACACATACATACAGGTGGTACTTTGCTTGAATCAATAGCATGATTTTCATTTTTTCTACTGCTTGATGTCTTTTAGTTTCTTGGTAGTTGGATATTTGCTTGCACTTATTTGGAGGCTGGACCAGATGATATTTCAAATTGAAAAACTCTGTTGTTTATACCAAGTGTTGGACCACTCCCCACCCATACTGAGTAACAAATCCTGATTAGTTTTCTTTGCAAGCTTTCTTTCTGTCAGCTGAACTATCACCAAAGACTCCACCCCTCAAAATCCTCCTGGCAAAATGCCACTCTCTGCCTGTCTCACAGAGCATTTCCATGGAGCTGCATTAAGTGGGCTGGAAGACACCCAAGAAGCTTTGCACAGGTATGCCTTTTATGCCCTGGTTTATTGTGCAGGACATGCCATGCAGGCCTCATGCATAGGTAAACAGAGTTGACATTTATCTTCCTTTCCCCTCACTGCATTCTAGCACCCCAATACACTTCATCATTGGTTCCTGAAAATCCAGTACAGTGGTACCTTAGTACTTGTAGTTAATTGGTTCTGGGAGACATGATAAATACCAAAAACAACAAGTACCAAAGAAATTTGGCCCATAACAAATAATGCTGTGGTAACTTGGTACATTTTGTTAATTGGTTCTGGGAGTTGTGATAAGTATCAAACAAATGACAAGTACCGAAACAAAATTTTTCCATCAAAATTTGTCAAGTACCAAATTCAATGAATTTCAAAGCAGTTGATACCAAAGTATGACTGTGTTAGTGATGCCTTGGTATAGACGTTTCCTTCTCCATGCTCTTCTTTTAATATACAAATATCCTCATTTTGGGAGTCCTTTAACTCTAAGAACTCAAATATCCTATTTTTCTAAGGTCTCACTTTTCCCCCAGGCCCACTGTACTTAATACATTCCAGGTCTCATAAGCTCCAGTTTCTCCTACTTATCATCATTATAGTGCTGTTATATATACCCTCCTTGCCTTAAAGGGACAGGTCCCATAGTCCCCACCCCCATGGGGTCATCCTAGCTCTGCCTCTCTGATCTCTTGCCTAGACTTGCTCTCGGTGAGTCTCAGGTCCTTCTTCTTCTTCACTGACCACTGACTATCGAAAGCCCTTCAAGGCTCAAGGCAGCTTCATTTAAACCACTCAAAACATAAATGGTTCTCCCTAGCAACACCTAAGTACCTCTTGGAGCTTCGGGGTTCATCCTTTCAGACTTAGCCCACAGTTTCTGACTGCCAGATACTTGTCACTCAAAAGTAAAGATCCATCTTCTGCCACAAGTGGGAGAACCCATTCTTTCTTATCCATGGGCCTCATGCCATACCCTAACAGCCCCCAGGGCTCACCCCAGTCCTTTTTATAGAAACATAATTTTCATGAATGCTGAAGACACACAAGACCTCACAACATTCCTTTCCAAAGTTTTATATAGCATCTGCAAGCTCTTGGAGCCCTGGCCCCACTTCCTTATGCCCCAAAGTTTCCCTCAACACCAAAGGCTGCTCTGGATTTCCTACTGCTTCTCTTCTTTTCTCTTTTATTTCCATTACTCCCTGTGTGGAGGATGTTTTGACTTGGAATTTATTTCCAACCCTGCATTACTTTGCCAGCATTCCAGGAATGTAGGTGCCAAAGTAATCATAGTGTTCAGTCTTTCATAGCATCATTTCCCTATGAAATATCCAGAAGCCTGGAAAGCGGTAAAAGGAGAGTAAAGAATTCTGGAAATAGGGAGGTAATCCTTCACTGTCAGAACTAGAAGGGTCCTTAGAGTTGCTCAGCCTTCAAATTTTATGAATGAGAATGAGTCTAAGGCAGGGGAAAGAAATTGCCCAGGGTCACAAGTCAGTTCCTAACAGAATTATGCCTGCAGGCTTCAACATCCTGACTTTCCACAATGCAGAGTGTGATTTTAACTCCATTTCTAGAGCAAAATCTTGAATAATGGGCTGCCAAGCCTTGGTTCCATTAAAGGTCACCTGTATTTAGGTTGCTAGCCATATTATTCCCTGCTAAGAAGACTGTAGGTGATAGACACAAACCAAGTTGTCAAGGCAGCAATAGATACCTGCCATGTTTTCTAAGGGCTCCTTTTAGAAATAAGGCATGTTCAGAATCCCATAGGAGGTCAGGCCAGAGTGTGTATTACAGGGTATCTTGTCATAACTATTTCCCTTCCTCCTCTCTCTTAGGAAATGAGTCCAACCTCTGGCAATTCAGAGATTTTTTAGCAGCTACAACCACTCCACTGTCAAATGTATCAGAGTGCCCCCCACAACCAGCCTCCTGATTGTCAGGAGTAGATGATAGCTTCTTGAGGACCCAGCAAAGCCAGGGTTAATACCTACCTTGGGGACTTCTCTGAGCTTATTTATATACTATGGGTAGGAAAATGTACTCCTGAGATTGGCATAAGTCTTGCCACCACCTCAGCAGGCACTCTCACCTCTGGGATATAAGTGGCTCCCATATTGCAGCTCTGCTTTTCAAGGTCCCAAACAAATATTTGTGCTAACAATATCCCTAGGAAGGCAGGTGACATCATAATTACATTTGGGAAGCCAGTTGTCATACAGCTCCTCTTATAGCTCTGATGCTGCTAGCAATGAGATCCAAGGATCTCATTCCCCTTATAATTAATACTTGCATTACCTCCATCTTGCTCAGAACCTGAAAGACTTCAGTTTGTTTTCTAGTGCTCATTCTCTACCTTTCTACTTTTCTGCACATACACTGCTACCAACTCCTTTCTTTCAGCTTCTAATCTGGAGGCTATCAGGGAAGACCAGTAGAGTGTAAAGACGATAAACTTTGGAGTTGGACAGATCTTGATTTAAATTTCTCTTCTGCCACCTTAGGCAAGATTCTAGACCTCAGTTTACCCATCTGAGAAATAAGATGTTGTATAACATCTGACTTACAGTAATACTGTGAAGATTGAGTAAAATAGAATCAATGAATATCCCTGCCATAGTTCCTGCCATGCAGGGTTGCTCAGCAATGATATCTTCCTACTCCCCTCTGCCCTTTACCAATTCCTTATGCCCAAGGATTTCCCCCACATGCACACACACAAACACTACTGTCAGCCTCAACCTCAATCTACACTCAGTCTTAACCAAGAAGGCCAAAATGCACGAGCTACTTCCTCTCACTATTCATTAATTTACTCACTCACTCCCTCAACAAATACTGAGAAAAATGAGGTCAATGGAGTTTGCCCCCAGACACCCTGGTGTGCTAGAAAGAGCAAAAGTTTTGAAGTCAAACATACCTGGATTTGAATCTTAGCTATTTCACTTACTAGATGCATAATCTGTAATAAGTCACATTACCACTTTGAGATTCAGTTTTCTTATCTGTAATATTAGGGTAATAATTTGAACCTCACAGGCAATGCTGTAAGACTCAAAAAGATTAACACACATAAAAGTGTTTTGTAAGCTCTGAGGTACTATACAACTAGATAGGAATGAGAAAAATAGCAATAACAATAAGCCATTTAGAGATAGGAGTTTTGTCTTATATTTATCCAGGACCTTTATGTACAGGTATACCTCAATTTATTATGCTTCAAAGATATTGCTTTTCTTATTTCAAATTGAAGGCAAGATCCTCCACCACAAAAAAGATTATGGCTCATTTTGTTGTGATATTTGTTTTATTGCGGTGATCTGGAACCTAACCCACGATATCTCTGAGGTATGCCTGTTGTTGATAATCAATAAATATCTGTTAATGCCAATATTAGAATTCAAGATTTACTTTTCAAATGAAGTGAGAAGTTTCTACTTGAAAGGACCAGAATCTCAGAAGCAGCTCTGCTGCAGGTACACCCAGGCATATATCACCCTGCATATTAGCAGAGGTTTGCTCAAACCACTTGAAGCTTGCCTGACTCAGAGGCCTGTTTTGGTGATGACATTCAGGTCATTTTCCACTGAGGCCCTGTCTCTCCTAGTAGTGACTAATTATGAATTGGTACTGATGTAGAAAATGCTGTCCAAACTGCAGCCCAAAGGCTGTATGAGGTCCAGGATGCTTTGAATGCAGCCCAACACAAATTTGTAAACTTTTTAAAAACATTATGAATTTTTTGCAACATTTTTAAAAACTCATCAGCTATTGTTAGTGTTAGTGTATTTTATGTGTGGCCCAAGACAATTCTTCTTCCAATGTGGCCCAGAAAAGCCAAAAGTTTAGATACCCCTGATCTAGATAGTTGTAGAGTACAGCTACAAGAAACTATCCCCACTTGATTGAATGTCTCCAGAACAGGTGGAAAGAATCTTAAGCAAGAAAATGACTTCTGAGCAGACAAGAATAAACTAATGTATATTTACCCATTATTTGAGTCTTTCTGCAGTAATGGTATCACTTAGCTACATTTGATAACTGAGTCAAGTGTCAGAAGACCTGAAATATATTACTGGGTTTCTATGTGTGCTTGTGTGTGGTCAGTTCCAATCATTCCTGTTCTATAAGCCTCAGTATCTTCATCTCAGAAATGGACACAGTGCTGTTTGGCCATTCTGAGAACACAGATTTCACTTACTAATTGAGTCTGATTAGATATGTCCTTGGTTTCTCTTACTCTTTGTTTTATTGGACACATCCACTGCTCACCTTACAGGAAGGGATAAAAATTTAGAACTCTTTACATTGCTCTGGGAAAGTGTTGGGAGGGGCAAAAATTTAGAGCTATTGGTGGAAATAAGGTTTGGACAATTTGTATATATTTTAATTAACTAAGTTCCCTAAGCCACCTAAGACTTTAAGTACTAGAAAATTGTTCAGATCTGGAATTCTTATTTTGTAATTTCAGACAAAAACCTGAGGTTCTTTCCTAAGATATTTCCTGAGCAATGTAAGAAGCTCCAGGGTACTTTAGATACTGGCTTTGGATTTCTTGACTAATTTCAGCCCCCTTTCTCCCCATCACTGGGTTGACACAAGCCTAACCTTCCTTCCTATTTTCCATCCACCTCAATTCTGGTGGTTCTGAAAGGTGGATCATGTTGATCATTAGCCAGGCCTTTCTAAAAGGAGCTGAGGTGTAGACTCAGCTTGAAGGGTATTCTGTCACCACAGGTAACTAGGATTGATGCTCCAAGACACTAGAAACCTGCAAAAACATCAGTGGATACTAGAAGCCCCAGGAACCAGGAAACAAGAAAGTTAATGAACTAAGATCTCTTTATTACCATTGGAACTTGCCAGGCCTCTACAACTACTGATTTCATCTAAGCTTTCCTTTTCCTAAACATTTTACAAATGTAGGAGCTTCCAATATGTGGAATGGAAGTAACTTTTAAAATGGGTTCCTGAGCTATTTTATGGCTACATCAAAGTTGGGAGCATTGATTTTTTTCCCTGAAGTTAATTTTTTTCCCATAAGAGGAATCCAGGACACTTATGACTTCCATGCAGTCAGCTGCTGCCATTGTCTTTGGCTGCCTTTCCCATGGCAGATGGGATAAGTGTGAGATTTTTAAAACCTGGGTACTTGGGTTTACTTTTATTACATCTTTTAGGTTCAGGATTATCTTCACTGCTAACTGGTGGCATGTTTATGGGCATTCCCTTGGAAAAGATGTTTCATAATTGCAAATATAATAGCTGGTGCTTAGGAATTCAGTGTTAGCAGGATTCTTTATCTCCATGAATTAATTTATAGCCATATCTGTTGAGTAATTATGTGAACTTTTATAAGTATAGTTTTTTTGCTATATCTCTGTGCATGTGCATTCCTGTTCATATATACCTATATATGCATCTTTGCCCATATACATGCCTGTTAAAGTACTTTTTGCATGTATGTATAGGTTTTCCTGAGTATGACTATAATGTTTTATTAGTATTAGTATTAGTATTAGTTCTACGTGTACAAAACAACAGGATTAGACATTAACACAGCTCACAAAGTGATAAACTGTGCAATTGTTAGATATTTATATACTTTATGAATTACACCCCTCAATAAGCCTAGTGCCCATCTGACACCATACATAGTTTTTAGGACATTATTGATTATATTCCCCATACTGTATTTCATGTCCCCATGAATATTTTGTGACTACCAATTTGTATTTCCTATTATCTTCACCTTTCTCACTTATCCCCCAAAACTTCTTCCCATCTAACAACCAGCGATTTGTTTTCATTATCTATGAGTCTATTTCTGTTTGTTTGTTTTCTTATTCTGTTCTTTAGATTCCACATATAAGTGAGATCATATGGTATTTGTCTTTCTTAGTCTTATTTATTTCACTTAGCACAATAACCTCTAGTTCCGTCCATGTGATTACAAATGATAAGATTTTATTCTTTTTTATGGCAGAGTAATACTCCATTGTATACATGTACCACACTTTCTTTATGAAATTGTCTATTGATGGGCATTTCAGTTGTTTTCATATCTTGGCTACTGTGAATAGTGCTGCAGTAAACATACGGGTGCATATATTTTTTCAAATCAGTATTTTGGATTTCTTTGAATAAATACCCAGGAGTGGAATTACTGGATCACAAGATAGTTCTATCTTTAATTTTTTGAGGAACCTCCATTCTGTTTTCCATACTGGCTGCACCAATTTGCAAAGCCAGTAAAAGTGCATGAATCTTCCCTTTTCTCTACATCCTAGCCAACACTTGTATTTTTTTTATTTATTAATGATAGTCATTCTGACAGGAGTGAGGTGGTATCTCATTGTAGTTTTTATTTGCATTTATCTGATGATTAGAGAGACTGAGTATCTTTTCATGTTTCTATTGGCCATCTGTATGTCCTCTTTGGAGAAATGTCTATTCAGGTCTTCTTCCCATTTTTAAATTGAATTGTTTGTTTGTTTGTTTGTTTTTGAGTTGTATAGGTTTCTTATAAATTTTGGATATTAACACTTTATTGGATGCCTCATTGGTGAATATCTTCTCTCATTCTGTAGTATGTGTTTTTTTTTTTAATTTTGTTGATGATTACTTTTGCTGTTAAATAACTCTTTAGTCTGATATAGTTGCATTTGTTATTTTTCCTTTGTTTCCCTTGCCCAGGAGATATATCATTGAAAATACAGGTTCTGGCAGAAGTAACAAACTTTTTTTATGTGCTGGTAACCTATACTAAATCTTTTATTACAAAATTATAAGGATGTAATTCTTTAACATAGCAATATTTTAACTGCTTTGTAAAGGAATTTTCTTCTGCCAGACCCTGCATTACTAAGGGTAATGTCTAACAGGTTACTCCTTATATTTTTTTCTAGGAATTTTATGGTTTCAGGTCTTATATTTAAGTCTTGTCCACTTTGAGTTTATTTTTGTGTATGGTATAAAACAGTGGTCCAATTTCATTTTTGCATATATCTGTCCAGTTTTCCCAGCACAATTTATTGAATACACTGTCTTTACCCCAATGTAAATTCTTGTTTCTTTGTCATTAGTTAATTGGCCATATAGACATGGATTTATTTCTGGGCTCTCTATTCTGTTTCATTGATCTATGTGTGTGTTTTTATGCCAATACCATGCTCTTTTAATAACTGTGAACTTGTATAATTTTATATCTGTTAGCGTGATTCCTCTAATTTTCTTCTTCTTTCTCAGTGTTGCCATGGCCATTCTAGGTCTTTTATGGTTCCATATAAGTTTTAAAATTATTTGTTTTAGTTCTGTGAAAAATGCCATTGGTAGATAGGAATTGCATTGAATCTATAAATTGTTTAGTGTAGTATGGACATTTTAACTATATTCTTCCTATCCATGAGCATGGTATGTGTTTCCTTTTTTCTTTCTTTCTTTTCTTTTTTCTTTTTTTTTGTATGTTCCTTGATTTTTCTCTTCAGTGTCATAATTTTCCAAGTACAGGTCTTATACTTCCTTGGTTAAATTTATTCCTAGGTATTTTGTTTTTTGATGAAACATTGTTTTCTTAATTTGTCTTTCTGCTAGTTTGTTTTTGGTGTATGAGAATGCAACAATTTTTTGGATATTAATTTTGTATCCTACTATTTTACTAAATTCATTTATCAGTTCCAATAATTTTGGGGTTGAATCTTTGGGGTCCTTTCTATATAGTATCATGTCATCTGCAAATGTCAGTTTTACTTCTTCCTTTCTTTTTTTGGATGCCTTTTATTTCTTTTCCTTGTCTGATTTCTGTGGCTAGGACTTCCAGTATTATGTTGAATAAGAGTGGTGATAATGGACATCCTTGTCTTGTTCCTGATCTTAAGAAGAATGCTTTTAGCTATTCCCCATTAAGTATGATGTTAGCTGTGGGTTTGTCATATATAGCCATTATTATATTGAGATATGTTTCTTTTATCCCCACTTTGCTGAGAATTATTTTTTTTCATAATTGTCTGCTGGATTTATCAAATGCTTTTTCTGCATGTATTGATATGAGCATATGATTTTTACTTTTTATTTTGTTTATGTGGTGTATCACATTAATTGATTTATGTATATTAAAACAACTTTGCATTCCAGAAATGAATCCCACTTGATTGTGGTGTATGATTTTTCTTAATGTATTGAAGAATTCTATTTGCTGATATTTTGTTGAGAATTCTTCTATAGGTTATTGGCCTATAGTTTTCTTTTGTTTTTGTAGTGTCTTTGTCTGGTTTTGAAATCAGGATAATGGTCAATTCTTAAAATGAGCTTGGGAGTCTTCCCTCTCCTTAGATGTTTTTTAATAGTTTGAGGAGAATGAGTATTAATTCTCTTTCAAATTTTTGGTACAATTCACCTGTGATTTCATCTGGTCCAGGACTTTTGTTTGTTGGGAACTTGTTGATTAGTGATTGAATTTCATTGGTAGTAATCAGTCTGTTCAGATTTCTGTTTCTTTTTTATTCAGCCTTGGAAGAGTGTAACCTTCTAGGAATTTATCCATTTCTTCCAGATTGTCTAATTTTTTGGTGTATAGTTTCTCAAAGTATTTTGTTATATGTTTTTTGTATTTCTGTGTTGTCCGTTGTCACTTCCTCTCTTTCACTTCTGATTTTGTTTATTTGGGTTATCTCACTCTTATTTTTGATGAGGCTGGTGAAAGGTTTGTCAATTTTGTTTATCTTTTCAAAAAAACAGCTAGCTCTTTATTTCATTGATCTTTTCATTAATTTTTTAGTCTCAATTTCATTTATTTCTGCTTTGATCTTTGTTACTTCCTTCTTTATGCTTACTTTGGGCTTCATTTGCTGTTCTTTTTCCAGCTTCCTTAGGTGTAATGTTAGACTGCTTATTTGAGATTTTTCTTGTTTCTTTAGGTAGGCTCTATTGCTCTAAAATTTCCTCATAGAACTGCTTTTGCTGTGTCCCACAGATTATGGGTCATTGTGTTTTCATTTTTGTTTGTCTCAGGGTATCTTTTGATTTCTTCTTTGATATCATTGTTGACCTACTCACGTTATTTAGCCTCCGTGTGTTTGTGAGTTTTTCAGTTTTTTCTTATAATTGATTTCTAGTTTCATATGATTGTGTTCAGAGAAGACACTTGATATGATCTAAATCTTCTTTAATTTATTGACACTTGTTTTATGGTCTAACATGTGATCTATCTTGGAACATGTTCTATGTGCATTTAAAAAGTGTGTATTTTACTACAACTTTTTCCTCATTTCCATTTGTGTGAAATATCTTTTTCCATCCCTTTATTTTTAGTCTCTGTGTGTCTTTCTGTCTGAGGTTGTTCTCTTGCAGACAGAATATGCATGGGTCTTGTTTTCTGATTCATTCAGCTACCCTATATCTTTTGATTGGAGCATTTAACCCATAAACATTTAAAGTGATTATTGTTAGGTACATATTAATAGTTATTGCAATTGTTATTATTTAGTTTTTATGTTTGTTTTGTCCTTTCTTCTGCTTAAAGAAGTCCTTTTAATAATTCTTATAACACTGACTTACTGGCAATGAATTCCTTTAGCTTTGTCTTGTCTGAGAAGCTCTTTATTTCTCCATTCTGTGTAGAGTATTCTTGGTCGTAGGCCCTAGTTTTTAATTACTTTGAATATTTCCTGCCACTTCCTTCTGGCCTGCCAAGTTTCTGTTGAGAAATCCACTGATAGTCCTATGGGAGCTCCCTTTTTCTTCCTACTTTTAGGATTCTCTCTCTGTCTTAACCTTTGCCACTTTAATTATGATGTGTCTTGGTGTGGACCTGTTTGGGTTCATCTTGATTGGGACTCTCTGAGCTTCATGGGGTTCTATTTCTTCACCAGGTTAGGAGAATTTTCAGTCATTATTTCTTTAAATAATTTCTTAATTTCTTGCTCCCTCTCTTCTCTTTCTGGTACTCCTATGATATGAATGTTGTTATGCTTGATGTTGTCCCATGGGTGCCTTAAATTATCTTCATTTTTACAATAATTTTTGTAGTTGTTGTTCTGATTACACGTTTTCTGCTATCTTGCCTTCTAAATAGCTGATTTGATCCTCTGCTTCATCCCATCTGCTGTTAATTACTTCTTGTGTATTTTTCAGTTCAGTTTTTCTATTCTTTATTTCCAACTGGTTCTTTTTAATTCTTGTTATGACCTTCTTTATATTTGCTATCTTTTTGAAATTCTCATGAGGATTTTTAAGCATTCTTATAACCATTGTTTTAAACTTAGGCTCTAGTAGGTTGATTGCCTCCATTTCATTTAGTTCGGTTTCTGCAGGTTTCTCCTGTTCTTTTTAGGACATTTCTTTATTTCCTCATTCTAGGTGTTGCTCTGTGTTTGCTTCTATGTACTAAGTATATCTCTTATATCTCTCAGTCTTTGCTGGATGACCTTATATAGTATGTGTCCCATGTGGTCCAATGGTGCAGTCTTGTGCATATGGTGCAGGAGTGTCCCTTGAGTGTGTTGTGTATGTTCTCCTGTTGTAGGTGAACCTTGATTACTTTAACATAGCAGCAGGTGAGATTGATTCCCAGGCTGACTGATTGTGATGATTGGTATGCCCACAGTGTATGAGCTGCTGTATGGGGTCTTGTGTCTGTTGAGACCACCCTTTGGGTGTGCTGCTTGTGGGACTAACTGAGTCGTGCTTTAATGTGGTCTAAAGTTGGCCTTTGGGTGTGTTGTTTTTGGTGTATCTTGGGAGGAGCTCCCATGCAGGTTAATTTTAGTCTTAACTGTGGTTGGCCTGTGGCTTCCTGGTAGAAGTCACAAAGCTCTGTGTGGTTATTTATTGCCTGTGCTTGGACCTGGAGGTGTGTGGGAGCAGCCTCACTGTGAACTGAGGCTGGCTAAAACCAGTATTGGGCCTGAGGCAGTTTAACAAAAGACTCAGGACTTCCTAGGCCTATTGCCACCTGCCAGCTGCCATAAGAGTCAGTCATTGAAAGAGCCCCTTTAGGTGCATGGGTCGGATTGGTTGACCTGGTGTTGAGAATGCCTTCAACAATGCAGCTCTACCTGAGGATGGCAGGCTCCCAGGGTGTGATGAGGTGTGGCTAGTCGTTTTTATATGTTTAATACAGATTTAGTTCTTGCACCATTGCCTGGCTTGTGTCCACTTTGCAAAACAGTCTGAGAACATCTCAGCCAGCCACCTCTCACCTTGAGGCAGTGCCTGGCCTATAGCCACTTTGCAAAATGCCCTAAGAACACCGCTGCCAGCCATCACTTGCCTTGGGCTCACAAATCCCCAAGAGCTGCCCAAGAGAGGTTGCAGGGTGGGTTTTGGGTCACTGTCTACCACCAAAAGTTTTGTCAGCTGCCGTGGGCTATCTACTAGTATAAAAGGCTTCCCTGGCTTGTGGGGCAGTGCTGGCCACTCACATTCTGAAAGTGCCCCTGGCAATGCAGCTCTTTGTGAATGCTGCAGGGTTCCAGGGAATTATGAGGTGTGTGTGGTGCATTTTACAAAGTTAATTCAGTTTCCTTTCTTGCACTGGAGCCAGGCCTGCAACCACTTTACAAAAAAATCCCTGAGAACACTGTTGCCAGCCACCCCATGTCTCAGGCCTGCAAGTCTTCAAGCGCCACCCAGGAGAGGCTGCAGTGCAGGGTGTGGCTGGCTGCTCACCATCTAAATTTCTTGGGGCTGCTGTGGGCTATCCACTGCTGTAAAAAGGCTTCTGCAACTTTTGGGGCAAGGCTGATTGCTAATAGCCAAGAATGCCCAAGGCAACGTAGTATGAACCATGTGGGGCAGGGACTCAGGGTGTCACAAAAGTGGTGCACACATGTGGAGTATATCAGACCAATGCAATTTCAGATTTGCCCTTTTGGGGAAGGGTTCAACCTAGAAAAGATTGCACCTTTCTGTATGAGTTAGGATCTACACAGGGACAATTGTCCTTCCAGCTCTCACCCAAAACCACACAACTCAACTTTACCCCATATGTCTCTGGTACCTCTTGAATTGCCTCCCCTCCACTGGAGACCAGGTGAGTGTTTGCAAGTGGGTGAGTCTGTGTGCATTCCTTTTAAGAGGGCATCTGGGTTTACAATTGCTTTCCATCTCACTGAGTTGAACAGACAGAATCCTCACTGATTTTCACTGTCAGATGTGGGAACTCCTCTTCCTGGTGAAAGATCCTTGGGCTTGGTAGCCTGTGTGGAGCTGGGACCCCTCTCTCTCCTGCAGGAATCTCCACCAATGAAGTGTCCCTCTTGGTGTTCACTACCTGTGGGTTTGAGGACAGCTTATTTTGCGTCTCCAACCCTCCCAACAGTCTTAATATAGTCTCTTCATTGTATATTTTGTTATAAGAGTTATGTTCATCTAGTCTTCAGGTGATTCTTGAGGTTGAATTTTTCATAATTTATTTGCAATTTTGGTGTGATCCCAAGAGGTAATAGGCATAGTGTTTATCTAATCTGCCATCTTGTACCTTCTCTTGCAATGTTTTTTTTTTTAACACCACTCATTACTTGTGTGAGAGTGCATGTGTATATGTATGTGAATGTGTGTGTATGTGTATGTGTGTGTGTACTCTCCAATGTTTTGTCAGAATGTATCTTTGGGTGTTTTTGACATCTAGAATTTTTTTGTATGCATTTGGATCTATAAGCCTGTGCATTTGCATCCTTTTGCTTAAGGGTGTATACAGATGTGTCTGTGTGTTTGCTTGAGTCAATATATCTGAAAATAAGTGTATTTAAACATATAAGGATACAGTTCTGTGGCTAAACCCTGGTAAGCAATTACAGCTGAGAATGAAACCTCCAGAGATATCTGGCCCAATGGGTTAGCTTTCACTACCACCACCCTCCCATTAGAATATTCTCACTTAGAAACAAGCTTTTAGTCACAGAAGTTAGGCCTGTTTCATGAAAGCTACCAACTAAAGAGTCTGGACCAGGTAGATATGTCATGAAATTGAGAGTTTTGTATTATATTGTATTGTATTGTATTGTATTGTATTGTATTGTAATGTATTGTATTTATTGTATTGTATTGTATTGTATTGTATTGTATTGTATTGTATTGTATTGTTTTAGTTTCAGAGTTGCAAAGTGAGACTCAGAGAAAAAGGTCTATAGCACTGGACTTTTCTTCTTTTCCTCACCCATGCTCAGTTGCCTTCTTGCCAACCTTCCCTCATTTGAGTTCCTTGGTCCAGTCTCTGATTGGTTCATTCACCTTTATACAGAGGACATCAACAGCCAGATCTGAGCACCTATTTTTGTTTCATTTAGGTCTTCACATTGGACCGATTTTTCCTCATATAACAAATGATCAGCATCTTCCTAACCAGTAATTTGTGTAGCTCAAAGATGGCATTTAGTCATTTGTGATAATGCCCTCTTTCTGAGGAAGCCAGCTTTTGTAGGCTCCAAGAGGTGAAATACAGAGAGGTAGCCCTGGTAGGAAAAAGTATCCACACTCAATGGTTTAGAGAAGTGATAGGAGTCACCAAAAAAACCTTGGGAATCTCTAGGGTATCCACAAGACTTGAAATGCCTAAACAACAGTTTTTGAAGCCCTGTTCAACCCTTTGTTCTCCTATGATAGTATAATAATAGTAATAATGATAACTTAGATCTCTTTGACATTTTACAAAATACTTTCAAATCTGACATTTTATTTCACTTCATAGCAGACTTGTCAATAAATATTACTCCCTCTTTTGTATATGAAAACTCTGAGGCTCAAAGAGGGAACATGACTTGCTTGAAGTCACTCGGCTGATAAATGGTAGAGCCAGGACCCAAACCTTCTCTATGGCTCCAAATCAGGATGTAGGACCTACATCTCTGCTCTGTCTGTATTACACAACCCTGGAGAATCCAGAGTTGGGAGCAAAATGCTTTTTCAAGAAACTAATTCAAGATAAGTTGAAAAGAAGCATATAGTGGTAGGTTGTAATATTTAAGACTTCTTAGAGACAGTGGAATTTGAGCTGGGCCCTGAAAGATTATAAGGGATTAAATTGGCAGAGCAGAGGGAAGTGGCCTGGTAAGATGGTAGGTGCTGTGACAAGGAGAGAACTACTCTCCCAGTCCCCTGAGAACACTCAGGTCAAACTGTTTTCCTGTTAACAATGTTAGGAGTCAAAGGGAGCTACTCTTTATGGGTATGCATACCTTATAGCTAAGAGAGCACTTTTAAACATCAAATACCATTTAATTCCAACAGCTTCTCTGAGAAGACTGTTATCTCCATTTTTCACATGAGAAAGTGAAACTTTGAGAAAAGAAAGAATTTTCCCAAGGACAAAAACAAAGTTGGCAGTAGAGTCTGGATGGATGTTCTTGTCGTTCCAAGCCCAGTGTCCTTATAACTATTCTTACTTTGGGAAGATGGCAAGGTATCTGCAGTAGGTCTTAAAGCATATAGATCTAGTTATATTCTGCTTTTACCACCATTACCATCTTCTTCTTTTTCTTTTTCTTTGAATTCATTTTTATTGTTAGATTTATTGGGGTGATATCTGTTAGCAAGGATTACATGGGTTTCAGGCATACAATTCTACAGTGCATTGTCTGTCAACTTGTTGTATAATAAGTTCACCGCCTAATGTGACTTCTCTTTCCATCACCTTATATTTAGCTTCCCCTCCTTCCTCTCCCACCCCCTCCACTTTCTCCCCTCCCTAACCCACTCATCCCCAATAAACAGTAAACTATTGATTGTGTCCATGAATTATTTGTTTGTTTGTTCATTTGTTTTTTCTTTGTTGCTTTCAGTTTTATATTCTGCACCTGAATGAAATCATATAGTTCTTTATTTTTTTCTGTCTGGCTTATTTCACTAAGCATGATGATTTCCAGGTCCATCCATTTTGTTGCAAATGGCAATATTTCATCTTTTCTTATAGCTGAGTAATATTCCAATGTGTATATGTACCACAGCTTCTTTATCCAGTCATCTGTCACAGGCCACTTTGATTGTTTCATGTTTTGGCCACTATGAACAGCTCTGCAATGAACATTGGGGTACATAAGTCTTTGCAGACAAAGGTTTTTAAGTTTTTTGTGTAGATCCTCGGAAGGGGGATTGCTGGGTCATATGGTAGCTCCATTCCCAATTTTATGAAGAAACTCCACACTGTCTTCCACAGTGGTTGTACCAATTTGCATTCCTACCAGCAGTGTGTGAGAGTTTCTTTTTCTCCACATCCTCTCCAGCACTTTTTATTGCTTATCTTGTTGATAATAGCAATTCTATCAGGTGTGAGTTGGTATCGCATTGTGGATTTGATTTACATTTCCCTGATAGCTAATGAGGATGAGCATTTTTTCATACAAATGGTCTGCTGGCCATTTGTATTTCTTCATGGGAGAAGTGTCTGTTTAGTTCTTCTGCCCACTTTTTAATGGGGTTGTTTGTTTTTTTGCTGTTAAATCTTATTAGTTCTTTATATATTTTAGATATTAGACTCTTATCTGATGCGTTATTTGCAAATATTTTCTCCCATTCAGTTGGCTGTCTCTTTGACTTGTTGATGGTTTCTTTTGTTGTGCAGAAGCTTTTTAGTTTGATATAGTCCCGTTCATTTATTTTTGCATTTACTTCCCTTGCCTTTGAGGTCAGGTTCATGAAGTCTTCCTTGAGCCCTAGGTCTGTAAGTATAGTACCAATGTTTTCTTCTATACAGTTTATAGTTTCAGGTCTGATATGAAGGTCTTTAATCCGTTGTGAGTTAATGTATGTATATAGAGTGTTCCCAGCTCAGGTTCATTCTTTCGCATGTGTTTTTCCAGTTTTCCCAGCACCACCTACTAAAGAGGCTGTCTTTTCCCCATTGTATGTTTTCTCCTCCTTTATTGAAAATTATTTGTCCATAAATTTGTGGATTTATTTCTGGGTTTTCAGTTCTGTTCCATTTGTCTATATTTCTGTTTTTCTGTCACTACCAAGCTGTTGTGACTACTAATGCTTTGTAATATAAAGTCAGGGAATGTATTGTCATCAGCCTTATTACTTTTATGTAGTATTGCTTTGGCAATTCAAGGTTTTTTATGGTTCCACATAAATCTGTTAATTCTTTTATCTACTTCACGAAAGTATGATTGTGGGATTTTAATGGGTATTGCATTGAATCTTTAGATTGCTTTGGGCAGAATGGCCATGTTCACAATGTTAAGTCTTCCTATCCATGAACAGGGGATATTTTTCCATCTCTTAATGTCTGTTCCAATTTCTTTCAAAAGTGTCTTATAGTTTTCTGTGTATAGGTCTGTCACGTTCTTTGTTAAGTGAGTTCCCAGGTATTTCATTATTGTTGTTGTGATAGCAAAAGGAATTGACTCTCTCATTTATTCTTCTGAGGATTTGTTGTTTGTATATAGTAATGCTGTTGATTTGTGTACATTGATTTTGTATCCTGCGACTTTACTATATTCATTTATTGTTTCTAATAGTTTCCTGGTGGAGTCTTTCACATTTTTTATATAAAGGACCGTGTCATCTGCAAATGGTGGCAATTTGACCTCTTCTTTGCCAATTTGGATACCTTTTATTCCTTTCTCTTGCCTGATTCCTGTGGCTAGAACTTCTAGTACAATACTAAATAGCAGTGGTGACATGGGGCATCCCTGTCTTGCTCCTGATTTTAGGGAAATAGGCTTCAAGTTTTCCCCATTCAGTATGATGTTAGCCGAGGGTTTGTCATATATGGCCTTTATTATGTTGAGATACTTTCCTTCTATACCTATTTTATTTAGTGTTTTGATCATAAATGGATGTTTTATCTTGTTGAAAGCTTTTTATGCATTAATTGATATGACCATATGGTCTTTATCTTTTATTTTGTTTATGTAGTGTATCACATTGATTGATTTTTGTATGTTGAACCATCCATGTGCTCTTGGGATGAATCCCACTTGATCACGATGTATGATCTTTTTGATGTATTGTTGTATTCTATTTGCTAATATTTTGTTTAGGATTTTTGCATCTGTGTTCATCAGAGATTTTGGTCTATAGTTTTCTTTTTTTGTGTGTTGTCTTCGCCAGGTTTTGGTATTATGGTAATGTTGACCTCATAGAATGAGTTAGGAAGTATGGCTTACTCTTCAATATTTTGGAAGAGTCTAAGGAGGATAAGTGTTAATTCTTCTTTGAATGTTTGGTAGAACTCATTGGTAAAACCATCTGGTCCAGGGCTTTTGCCTTTAGGGTGATTATGGATAGTCATTTCAATCTCTTTGCTATTGATTGATCTAATTAAATTATCCAGTTCTTCTTGATTCAGTCTAAGTAGGTTGTAAGTTTCTAGAAACTTGTCCATTTCTTCTAGGTTGTTATATTTAGTGGCATAAGGTCCTTCATAGTATTTTCTTATAATCCTTTGTATTTCTGTGGTATCAGTGGTAATTTCCCTCCTTTCATTTCTAATTTTGGATATTTGTGTCCTTTCCTTTCATCCTTGATTAGTCTAGCCAGGGGTTTGTCAATTTTATTGACTTTTTCAAAGAATCAGCTCCTCATAATATTAATTATTTCTATTGTGCTTCTGTTCTCTAATTGATTTAGCTTTGCTTTAATTTTTATTATTTCTTTCCTTCTGCTGACTTTGGGTTTTGTCTGCTCTTCTTTTTCTAGTTCTTTAAGTTAGGATGGTAAGGTGTTTACTTCTGATTTTTCCTCTTTCTTAAGATAGGCCTGTAGTGATATAAATTTCTCTCTTATTATGGCTTTGGCTGTGTTCCAATAATTCTGACATGTTGTATTTTCAATGTCATTAGTTTCCATATATTTTTTATTCTCATCTTTTATTTGTTCTTTTATCCAGTCATTGTTTAATAAGATGTTGTTTAATCTCCATGTATATGTGTTTTTTTCTGCTTTCCTTTTACAGTTGATCTCCAATTTCAAAACTTTGTGGTCTGAGAATACACTTGGTATGATTTCGATCTTCTTGAATTTGCTGAGGCTACCTTTGTGTCCCAGCATGTGGTCTATCCATGAGAATGTTCCATGTGCACTAGAAAAGAAGGTATAGTCTCTTTTTGCTGGATGAAGTGTCCTGTAAATGGCAATTATGTCCAATTGCTGTAATATATCATTTAGAGCTGATATTTCCTCATTTATTTTCTGTTTGGATGATCTGTCCACAGCTGTTAGTGGGATATTTAAGTCTCCCAAAATGATTGTGTTTTTGACAGTTTCTCTTTTCAAATCTGTTGGTAGTTTTTTTGTATATTTTGGTGAATCCTGGTTGGGAGAATATATATTAATTAGTGTCAAATCTTCCTGTTGTTGTATTGTGCCTTTTATCATTATGTAATGCCCATCTTTGTCTTTCACTATCTTTTTTAACCTGAAGTTTATTTCATTAGATATCAGTATGGCAACTCCTGCTTTTCTCTGGTTACCATTTGCTTGGAGTATTGTTTCCCATCCTTTCACTCTGATTCTGTGTTTGTCCTTATGGCTGAGGTGTGTCTATTGGAGACAGCATATTGATGGATTTTATTTATTATTCCAGTCTTCCACTCTGTGGCTTTCTATTGATGAGTTCAGTCCATTAACATTTAGAGTTATGATCGATATGTAAGGATTTCCTGTGGACATTACTTATTTTTTGTTTGTTTGTTTTTAATTTAATTCTGTTTCTTTCTTCTTTCCCCAAGTTTGTTCCATTTTTCCTGATGTTTTGTTTCAGGTCAAAGGGCATCCTTCAGTATTTCTTGAAGTGCTGGCCTTGTGTTGGCAAATTCCCTCAGCTTCTGTGTGTCTGAGAAGGTCTTTATTCCACCTCATATCTGAAAGATACTTTTGATGGATAATTCATTCTTGGCTGGAAGTTTCTCTCTTTTAAAGTTTTGAGTATTGGATTCCACTCCCTCCTGGCTTGCAGAGTTTCTGTTGAGAAGTCTGTTGCCAGCCTGATGGGTTTTCCTCTAAAAGTTATAGGTCTTTTTTCCCTGACCATCTTGAGAATTGTTTGTCTTTAGTTTTGGACATCTTTAGTACTATGTGTCTTGGAGAAGATGTGCGAGGATTCAGGTATCTAGGGGACCTGTTCTCTTCTTGAACTTGGGGTTCCAGATTTTTTCATACTTTTGGAAAGTTCTCATCTACTATTTGTTTGAGCATGCTCTCTGTAGAATGCTCTGCTCCTGCTTCTAATCCTATTATCCTGATGTTGTTTTGTCTCATGGAGTCAGATAGGTCTTGCAGAGTTATTTCATCCTTTTGGTTCTATATTCCCTTTCTTCCTCTTTCTGAGATGTTTCCATGTTCTGATCTTCGATATCACTAATTCTTTCCTCCATCTGGTTGGTCCTGTTTTCTATGGTAGTTATTTCATTTCTCACTTCTTTTATTGTATCATTTATTTCTCGCATTTCCATCTCAATCTTCCTTATGTTTTGAATTTCTTTGTTAAATTGTTCCTTTTGTTCACGGAGTTCCTTTTCTGTGTCGTTCATCTTTTTTTTTTACATCGTTCATCTCAGCTATGATGTTCTGCCAGTATGTTTTCATTTCTTTCAGAGCCTTTAGAATGTCTACTTTAAATTCTCTGTCACTTAGTTCAGAAAATTTTATGTCTAATAAATTGTCTTCTGGATAAATTTCATGTTCTTTCTGAGCAGTTTTAGTTTTTAAGGAATTTATCCTGTCTGCTGAGTTCTTCTTCTTTGACATGAAGGCATTATGTTCAGCAGAGCCCAGGAGCCCAGATTAGTACGTTTATGGTGTCTTGCTGTAGGGCAGACACTAGGTGGCACTGGAGGTCAAGTTTTGGGAGAGAGGGGGGTTGTTTATTTCTTATTTCTGGTCTCCTGCTATATTTGGAAGTGGTGCACATCTATCCGTGTTCCCTCAGCTTCCTAAAGTTAGTTTGTTGTTTGGGGAGGCTGTAGGAGAGAGTAGAGGCCATCAAAAGTCACTCCGGTGGAGCTCCACCTCCTGCCCTATGCTAGACAAACTGGGTGATGCGGGCCGAGGCTGTTCTTGCTGGCTGTGGTGAATGCTATCAAATCTGCCTTTCTTCCCGGGCCTGGTTCAGCAAACAGCCATTGAGACGGAGTCTGCAGGCTTGCACTGCTTGTAGGATCCAGACACACATGAGCAGGCCCTCGCACCACAAGTCCAAAACTGTGAGCCTGACCTCAAGCAGTATAAATGCAACCGGCTCACCTCTGCATTGGGCCAGGAACTGGAACCACAGCCCTTTGTATATGCCATGTGCGCCTGCGCTGTGGGTCGCAAGTGCGCCAGGAGCCGAGCTGTCATCTCTACAGTTCAGAGTCCTTGCTCAGCCCTCCTACCACTCAAAAGTTTCAGAGGCTGGCTCCCAAGCTCCGTCCCCCACCCACCGCTCTAAAGCTTAGCTCCCTCACAGTCTCCCACCATTCTGCCACTATGCTGGCTTTTACTCTTGTTGCCTCTTGACCACCACCCCCCCTCCTGTGCACTGTGCTGCTCCTGGATAGTCAGCAGCGAACAGATCCTATTGCAATCCATCTCTGCTTCCTCCCCTCTCTCCTGCTCGCCCCCTTCTCTCCAACCTTCAGGTGTTTACTTCTGATGAGTGGATTTCTCAGCTGCTTTTGTGTCACTCAGGGTCCTCTTTCTTGGCTCCTGAGCAGCCATTCAATTGTGTTTTTTTGGGAGAGGCTTTAGGGACCACCTCTCCAGTTGCCATCTTGCCCTCCCTCCTCTGCCTTTTCTTAGGGTTCCAGCTTCACTGGTCTTGAGCTTGGCAGCATAATCTGAGCCAGGAAAACATGTTATGACAGTAGCCCCATTTTACCAAATCAAGAAACTCTGTTGGGAATACACTGGAGACAAGACCAGTCCCCAGTCCCCCAGCACTCTTAGAGAAAAATGTTGTTGGCTCCCCCTCAGTTGTTCTTCTCTTCTACAACCCTCAAACCTGTCAAAAGCCAATAAAATTTTCTCTCAGAAGTTAAAATAACCAGTTTTTTCTTCTCCCCAAAGTTAGGCTGAGAAAACATATTTCAAAATATGTATATTAGTCAAGACTAATTGCTTTAGAAGAGATGTGGATAGTTTTTGTTTGTTTGATTTTTCTTTGTTTGTTTGTTTTGAGTTTTAGAATCTAATCTGTTTGCCTGGACTCTAGGTTCTAGGTAAAGTCTTCCCTAGATAGGGTTACATTTATCTGTACAGAGTAGCGATTCTTATCAAATAATAAAAGTATTGAACATCTACTATCTCATTGGAGCTTCATACCCTGGAAAGCCAAAACAGGTATTGCTATCCCTATTTAACAAAGGCAGAAAATGAGTCTCAGAGAAGTTAAACAATTTGTTTAAGATCATCTAGTTAACAAGGAAGAACCAGAATTGGAAACTATGTGTCTTGAGTATTAGGTCTGTGTTTGTGTATGTGTTTCTGTGTTTCTTTGTTTTAATTTTTTTTTTTAATTCATTTTTATTGTTAGACTTATTGGGGTGATATCTGTTAGCAAGGATTACATAGGTTTCAGGCATACAATTCCACAGTGCATTGTCAACTTGATGCATAATAAGTTCACCACCTAATGTGACCCCTCTTTCCATCCCCTTATATTTAGCTTCCCCCACTCCTCTCCC